>WKLE02000603.1:23084-42499 GCA_014885115.2 Asterionellopsis glacialis
TTGAAGCATTGACACCTTTCGTTTCTAAAAATAATAGTCTAATGCAACTTCCTGGGAACTTTCTACAACAACTTTCTTTTTTTTTCCTCCCACATTTTTCTCATACATATATATAAATGTCCAATTTCCAATCTCATGGAAGTTGCTTGTTCGCACCAACGTACTTAGTTGCTTACTGGCTTATTCGGCACTGTCACTTTCACTGTCAGTAGTGGAAGCAACAGACTCTTGTTCAGGTACGCTCGAGGATTTAGATTCACTGTCATCCTTTGATGAGACTACGACCTTTTCCTTTTTCTGGTACGTTTTTCTGTAAAAGTGAGAAAAGAGAATAAAGAGACTTGTCATCTCTGTAATCTGAATAGCATATGCGGTGTAATGCTTCCAATTGGCAATTTCATAAATCTTCCAACAACTTAGAAGTGTGTAAGCATTGACAGTTGCAAACTGGATAAGCTGTGACAAGGTGAGGGATTTCTTCCATGGGCATGGAATCTTGAGCAATGCCAAGGCATAATAAGAATACATCATGACATGAATCCAAGAGTTACAAAGGGCGCCAAAGTATGCATCTCCACCGGGCCAGAGGTGGAAGGCTGCCCACCAGGCCCAGGCAATTGTAGTGTGGTGGTATACGTGAAGAAACGAAACCTTTCCCCAGGAAAAAAATTGTAAAAGAAAGAAAAGGTTAGGGTACCGGTTGCATGGACAGCAAACACTTGACACATACTGCAGGTCAAGGTGCAAAATAATCACTAACCTGATCCATCCTTCCTCGAAGGACCATGAAATAAGTGTCCAAAAACTCAAGGTATTTATCACAATAGTGAACCCAAATAGCATATGTAGCTCCTGATGCTACAGTTTGTGTATCACCCACGAAGGGATGGCCCCTGTACAGAGCCTGGATGAATCTGTATACCATCCATCCGTTGATCACTACTTGACTAACATTATACAACACCATGGATTCTTTTAAAAGAAGTTTCACATCCACCACTCGGGAGAGGTATCCGTCCACAAACCACCTCAGCAGAGGCAAGCTTACCAAGTACCCAACCGTCAAAGCAAGTGGTACACGGTAGGAATGACAATCCGAACCGATCCCAGGTGCTTCAGACTCAGGCACAAACGTGTACTTTCCCCATACGGCAAAGACTCCCATCAAAATTGAAGCACATGTGTACCTCGCGGCAAGAGATGGAGGTGGTAATACTGTTTTGATCGGGACCTTCTGTTCTATCATTTCACTGTCAGCTTTACTGCTCATCGTCGTCTCGGCTTTACACATTTTACTTGCTACAATGAAGATTTACGATTGACAACTCGACAGAGAGAGAGTTGGTGTTCTGTTGTTGTTTTTGGGACTCAAAACGTGCTATTTGAGCAGGTTCACTTAATGGTTAATCGGTGGTCGAACAATAATTGAGAAGCAATGAAGGCCACCTACGAGTAAGTGTGTGTGAGCAAATCTCTACCTACCATTCGTAAAAAGATTTGGGTTCTTTTCTCCTCTTGCTCTATCGATGCGTTGTAGGACCTACATCGTATTTACCAGTTATAAAATTGCAGCTAGTACCTACGTACCAGGTACCTTACATATCATCTCATTTGTATGGATTCCGTCCGTACCAGGTAACGCCAGAGCAGAGTCGAAGCGATTTAGGAACGTGAGAAAAGGTTTCATTCACAGATTCCTTGTTGGAGAGAATAATACGTAGGATTTATTTTATTAACTGCTAACATATGGCATTCAGGAATGAAAATGTTCTGCTCGCCTGACGGATTTTAAAAAATGAATCATGCCGGCGTAAAACGCAGGATCGTACGTCATCACGCACGTCGTCCTCGATCAGCCCGCCTGGCCCTGCACCGCCATCTGCCACCCCGCCCTCAAGATCACTCCTCGTATTGTCTTAGATGAACCAACGTACGTATTATACCTGGTACATACCAATAGAGAGCATGAAAAATGAGCGCAGGGTTTTCTGTTCATGACGCACCACGCACCTGCATTGTTATCAATACGATATTCTACCAGGAGGAACTCTTACCCAGTACCAGTTATAGGAACAGGTAGAGGGTCTTACTTGGTACCGACCGTAGAGAGGTCTACCTGATACCACGTCGAACGCAATGATTTTAGTCTACTAGGTACATAAGAAGGTCCTCGTGAGAGATTCCTGCGGTAAGAGTACCTGTACTTCGTACCAGGTACGTATTTACAGATGATAATGTCACCGTGCTGTGCGCTTCGAACAAGCAAGACACTCCCAAAGAACAGCTGCTGCCATCTGCTGCCATGCTGAAATCAGAGCTAATCTCGCCCTAAAAGATAATGTAGATGGTATCTTTTTTTTAGGGGCCCATCAACACGGTGTTCCTGTTGTGAACGGAATGACATCACAAAGTTTTTTCTATAAAATTACTTGTTCTTTTAGAGGTCTTGTTTGTTTGTATGACAACCGTAGCATCTGACATTCGATAAAGGGACATGATGTTTGGAAGGTGGTCCTCCCCGAGATTTCAACTTATTTGGATGGTCATATGGATGATTCCTTGCAGTGCGTTTTTAGATAAAACACTACCCGGTCGTCGTGAAGAATTTGGTTTCTACTCAAAACGACCAGTGACTGAGAGAATATATCACCCAACTGTTTTGGTTCCTACCTTGACGTCAAAATCATCTCTACGTGTCTTACCTCGCAAACATAAACCACCATCGTCCATGGTGCTCAATAGTATGGCATCGTCGCTGTTGAATCCTCAGCAGATAGGTCGTACGTTGTTGGGATCGACAATTGCCTATAAAATTGCCAATAGTGGTTGGAAGAAACAATCGCTCAATAAATCTGGAGCTATTGCAGCTTTTCTTGTTGCATCTGTAGCCTTTTCATGTTCGTTCCGGTCGGGCATGACACTCTTGGCATTTTATCTTACGGGAAGTAAATTGACAAAATTAGGTTCCAATATCAAGGGGGAAATTGAAAGGGATTATGCCACATCAAGTGGTCGTGGTGCCAAACAAGTGTTGGCATGCAGTCTTATAGCTGTCATTTGTAGTGTCCTACGACGTTTGTGGGTAGGGACAGATGCAGGTCTTGACTTTATGGGGAGTAGTAGTGCTGGTGGTACTAGCCTTCTTGGCAATCAACTGACACTTGCATACGTAGCATTCTTTGCGTGTTGTGCAGGTGATACATGGGCAAGTGAACTCGGGGTCTTGTCTAAAAGTAAGCCTCGTCTTGTCACGATGCCCTGGAAAACTGTTGTACCTGGAACCAACGGAGGCGTATCCCTATTGGGTCTCGTTGCAAGTGCCACGGGTGGTGCATGCATGGGACTTTGTCATGCAATATTCCTCTTCAAGTCCATTCAAACAGATATTGTTGCTCTGTTAGTGGTGGGCGGTTTGAGTGGATTAGGGGGTTCCATGTTGGATAGTCTGTTGGGAGCCACATTGCAAGCTACGTATTATGACCCAAAACTAAATACAATTGTGAAAAATCCTGGATCGAATAATAATAATGTGGAGAATCGAGGTGGCTTGCCAATCTTCTCTAATGAAATGGTCAATGTGGTTTCATCAATCTTGACCGCACTGCTTGCTGCGAAATGGACTGGCCCATTGGTGTCCTTGTTATCAGTCGGTTAAACATTTTTCAGATTGTATAATTATCAATCCAGAAGCATAGATGTATTTCCCAAACACGTACACAAAAAGGATGCTATATCTTCATTGATTAAAGAAAAGATTGAACTGCACACGATACTCGTATTCTGCCTCCCCTCCAAAGAGCCTTTTGAAGCTACTCATGACTGAAAATACCTACAAGTAGACACGTCGTTGCAAATTATGACAGATTGTTGATATCAACTATGCTGTAGAGGCAAACTTTAAACATATTTAGCTGAAAAATGTAGGATCTATAGATTTAAAATTGTTTAATTGAAAGCAAGTATCAGTTACTTAACGATAATGGTGACAAAAGTGTTGTATAAGCATGGGGGGAACGAAAGCAGTTGTATTTACACTGATGATTCATCCTTTTCCTCAAGCATTAGAAAATCAGCTCGACAGCATGGGCAACCTTTATTCTTCATTAGCCATTCTACCATGCAATCTTGATCAAAAACGTGTTGACACGAAGCATTATTTGACACGCAAACTAAGGATCCTTCTTCGAATTCAGTCAAACATATTGAGCATTCTTTAGTTTCACAATATATGGTTGTGGGGTTTTCCACGTTTTGACTTTCGATGTCGCCATCTTCGTCGTTGCTTTCTTCTTTAGGAGTAGTCCAAGTCTGTAAAGTTGTCGTTGTCGTTTACCAATCCAAACTATATTAGATGTCAAGTTCGACCAGAAAAAGAAAGCACTTTACTTTTGCACAAAAATGTGTCTTACCTTCACAGTGAGATTCTGTCGTATTGTAGCATTTTTAATTGCAATTTGTTGCGCCTTCTGTCTTTCCTGACGTTCTTCATTAGCAAGTTCGGCTATGTAGTTTGCATTAAAAGTAGTTGTGTCAGAACCAGTTGTTGTTTTCCTCTTTGACAAAAATAAACGACAACGTGATCGCAAAGAACTTACCATCAACCAGACGCCTATGTTTTCTTAGACCCCATAGTTTCATACCGTATACGCCGATGAGAATAGTTGCGACTACAAAGAATCCGAATAAACCTTCCATTTTGTCTTTTTCCTTGTCGTAGTTCCCTACTTCCATGCTTTGACGTCTTGTCTCAATTTCCTGTTGTATTGGCGACTTCCAGTGATTCGGAAGGAACTTCGTCTGTTTTGATGCCACCGTCAGACCAAAAAATTTAAAATTCGAGTATTGTGGTTGGGTTGTGGCGATAAAGGAATTGGCGAATCAGAGAAATGAAGCAAATATTTTTTCACCTTTGATGACGTGTTGTACAACTTCTGTACAAGCTTTTTCATACGCATACATTTTAACGTAGTGCGTCATTCGGCCTAGATGTGGGTACCGTTATTACTAATAGTAACCTTGGTTCGTTCTGTACGGGAAAATGTGGAGTAAATACATTGTACGGGTACCGGTACAAGTATGACATATACAGTAATCAGGTACCTGCCGGTACCCGTACGCAATCCGTGGACTTCTGTCGAGCATGCCAGATTCTCCTAGTCTACCTATTCCTGCTACAGTAGGTACCAGAATAAAGCATCAACGCAAATGCTCCAATATGCATTTATTCGCAGTATTATTCCACATGAAATACAGGAAATACACATAATTATCGCACAAATGACACGGAAGCATAAACCCTACATAACAAACTTCCAATAATAATCACCGAACCCAGACAAAATTCCGGAACTAATGCCTGTAGACCAGTATTGCAATTCAACGTACAAAGAAAACAATATACCATGGAACGTTTATAAAACGTCTTTATAACGTTGTTATAACGTCCATCACTGAGATCCATCCATACCCCCAAGATCTTTTAGACGTGACCCATCAAACAAAAAACGTTTTTTTGTCATTTCTGCTAAGTGACAACTTCAATCATGATAGCGAACTCAAGTTCTGAACAAAAGAACATCATGAACAGCCTGGGTTAATTCGAGCATGGTGTAATTGTTTGTCTCGTTTTGTATTGTTTTGCTGCCGCCTTTCAGCCTGGTTGGAGATTTTTGGGTTGTGTAAGTGAAATACCACCATGACTTTAGTTGCAAGACGGAGCAACATGAAAAGATTTTCTGTAATTCTGTCACTCATATTAGTGCATGCAGCTAGAAACCAGAATTCTAATAAGGTGGTGGTTCATGGTTTCATTCCAACACATCCTGTTCAAGTCACTGGAGTCATTCCCAGAAGGAATTATTTCTATCAATGTCCTGGTTATTGTAAGTTGCTACACATATCATCTGCAATGGCTAGTTCAAGATTTCCTGAGAATGACCCATACCAGATCTTGAATTTAGAACGGAATTCGGGTCTGACCAAGCAAGCTATTAAAGACGCTTATAGACGAATGGCGTCTATGTACCATCCTGATATAATAATCAATAGAGATAGTACACCTGAAGAAAAAAGTCAAGCTAACGATTACTTTGCCAGAATAAATTCAGCCTATCAAGCCTTACTTCAACAAACTTCTTCTGACGCTCGTCATGAGGCGACATCTTCTTCTTCTGTTCCTTCTAGAGCTGGGTGGGTCTCAAAAGGAGGGAGATATGTAAGAACTCATACTGGGAGCAATGATTGGAATCAAGATACTTCTTTTGGAACTCCTAGAAACGAAGCTCAATACCAACGTACTAATAGTAAAGACACTGGAAACAAATCACAAAGTACGACTAGCAAGAATCGTACCACCGTGGTTCCACCAAATAGAGGAGGGAGTGATTTTGGTAACTTTTGGAAGAGTAATGGAAATCGTCGTCATGATACAGAAGATGATACATGGATTAAAGAATCTTTCGAAAGAAAAACACCCTACGATATTGAAGAAGAAGTGAAACGTGCAGAATATCATGCTAGTAGGAAAAACACTAAAAACCAACAAAAAAGAAAGACTGGTAAGAAACCTACCAACGTGGTTCCTCCAAACAGCGTAGGAATTGATTTTGATAAATTTTGGAAAGGTAATGGTAGTCGTCGTCGTGATACAGAACATGATACATGGATTAAAGAATCTTTCGAAAGAAAAACACCCTATGATATTGCAGAAGAAATGAAACGTGCAAAATATCATACTAGTAGGAAAAACGCTGGAAACCAACAACAAAGTCCGACTAGCCAGAAACCTACCAACGTGGTTCCTCCAAACAGCGTAGGAATTGATTTTGATAAATTTTGGAGCAGTAATCGTAATGGTCGTGGTCATAAAGGAACTGTATTTTGGGTCAAACCATCTTCCCACAGAAAAACATCTGGTAATGCTGTAGAAGATATGAATCGTGCGGAACATCGCACTAGAAGAAAACAAGCTGGAAATCAACAACATAGTCCGACTAGCCAGAAACCTACCAACGTGGTACCACCGAACAAGGCAGGCATTGATTTTGATAACTTTTGGAAGGGTAATCGTCGTCGTCATACTGAAAATATATTCTGGGTTAAACCATCTTTCCAAAGCAATACACCTGGAAACCAAACACAACAAAAAAGTACCACTAGTCACAGACGTACCAACACGGTTCCACCAAACAGTGTAGGCATTGATTTTGATGACTTTTGGAAAAGTAATGTGAATCGTCGTCGTCGTACAGAAAAAATATCATGGGTTAAACAATCTTTCCAAAGAAAAACAGCCGGCAATGTTGTAGAAGAAATGGACCGTGAAGAATTTCGTGTCAATCAATTGTCCACAGAGTCAAAGCACATTGACAAATATTTGAATCTAGCAAAGACAGAGGGATTATACGAAAAAGCTACCCAGATGCAGGCTCAAAAAGACATTGTGGAGAGCAATCTTTATATGGCTCGACAACGACTGGAAAGACTGCAAAAACAATTCTGGGAACTAACATACGAAGGAAAAATTTGAAATTAAAAACTGCGAACAACACATCGCAACACCTGCATGCTGTAAATACAGCCAAAGACTCCAGCTTCAAGTGGAAGAAATTCAAAAATGGCAGTGATACGTTCCGCTGCGGCTTGGTGGTTGCCACTAACAGAGTTTTCTGGTGCATGATAAATACAGAGCGCTCATTTTCGTTTCTTGTTTGATAAAAATCAACCGCTGGTCTAATAATAATGTACATTTTACAATTTCATTCCTCACCCGAGCATTCCTCTGGATGTTGCCGTCTTATGATTTGTAATATTTGCACGCATCCCTTGTATCATGTATTGCTCGTTATTATGACATGACATGGAGAAAACCTCTCATCCAATTATTTTTCTGTTTGCCAGTACCACCATTTTCGTCAACGACTTCAATTGCTTCATTTGATTGTTCTGAGGGTGGAGGCAATCTATATTCTGTTTTAGTACACCATCCTTCTTGTGAAGCAAAGGGTGGTCGTTGTTTCCGGAAAAATAACTTGGGACGCTCACAATCAGATTTACAATCGACTGTAGTTTCAGCTCCACAATATTCGCATGACAACGGTACCATGTAATGTCCAAGATGAGCTGTGGGTGCCGCATTATTGTTACTCACTTGATGTCTTCTTCCATCGTGATTACTGAATTTAAAGAAATCTGAGGGGTGTCTACATGTCTTTGGGGAGAAACGAGAGAACAAATAAGTAAGCGTATTCTTGAACAAGCATATGGCATTTCAATGCTTTATTCTTTCCAAAGCAATAAAAAATAGTGATTGCCTCACTTACCATTGTCAAATTATCCATTCGTTCTCCAAATACATCTCCCTCACAAGTTGAAGCAGAACATGGTCCATCAACCGTTGCACTGAAAAGTTTATCCATGGCTTCTTGTTGAATGTCGCCCATATGTTGTAAGTACTTGCTTAACGCACTGCTTCCAGCTGTGACATTTTGTTTTCCCTCTTCGGTTGTAATATCAATTGATTTGTTGGATGAATCTTGACTTTTTGCATCGTCGGTGTTATCTTCGGGTTCTGTAAGGCTCGAATCGACCTGCTGCTGCTTGTAGGGTGAAGATTCGTTTGTCGGTGTCATTGTTCTCGTTCAAATGTAGGTATCTATGATGTATATGCAGGGTACTGTCCCCTTTGGATTTTTTTAAAATCTAGCTAATCAGAGGACAATGGTGTGCTTAATGAAACGGAATCTGAAACCGTTCCTATGAAATTTGGAAACAAGTAACTTTGCGTTCACTGAAGAAGGACCGAGATGAGGACAGACTCACGATAGTCCAGTTGTTTTTCCTCGTCAGATGGGAAGGTACTAAGAATTGGATAAAGCTGGTTAGAGAAAAGCTTTTAGGCTTCTTGCTGGTGCTTTGGCACGAGAGTCTGGATTGTCCGGTGGGGATTTGCGTGTCGGGTGTTGAAAGGCTGTTGCACTCTTGTTGCTTGTTGGATTTGCGGATTGGTTATTTCCCGTTGCGGGCGAGAGCGAGAGCTTGCTCGGGGAGAGCAGTGATCTTTCCAATATCATCATCCCCCGCGAGGTTCTACACGACCTGGCGTGTTGTCTCATTGGACGTGATCGACGTTTGTAATTATGGTTTCAATACATCCATCTAGTGTACGGTTACATGTTTTACATACAAATCTTGCCTTCGTAAGATGGAAATTTTAGAGAAAATAAGATTTCGTAATCGCTGACTATGACTTTTAATAGGGCCATATTTCAAAATTTTAGAAGGCCTCCCTTCAACGGATGGAAATTTGTTAAATCAAATATTTTATATAAGTATATAAACACAAATATAAATTAAGATAGACTAAACTCCCTCCACGATAGGAGTACCATGTCATACGAGGTCTATAATTATTCTACGTTTGTTGGAAATCTCATATCCAGTATATCTGGGTGGGACTAAAAATATATGTGACTGGTAAGGTGGGCAGTGCGGATCTTTTGTTGTTTTTTGGTCTGTGAACGAATACACGTAAAACTCTAGTTTAGGACCCCCCATCATTTGACAACCTGGCTTGACAGCAAAAACGGCACTGCAGAAAGTTGACAGCTGACACCTCGACTGACTGTAGGTCCACCTAGATATCTCCAGATCAGATCACTCTCTCGGGGTGAAGGAATAAGCTCTTTAGTCTTAGATTGAACAAAGATTTCTGCATCATCTGGGTGGTTTCAGTGTAGTCGGTTGAAGAGAATTATTACCCACTTTATGTAAAAAAGGACCCAGTGTCTTCGGCTCCCCCAAGTAAACTAAGTTTTGTTAGAATGATGGCAACATCAAGTTGTGTCAGTCACTCTTTCTTCCTGCCAAATTCAGTTTCGACATTTTTGCCTGGAACAACATGTTTTGTACCTGTTACTACTAGTACAATTCCCTGTTTTCGTGTGAAACAAAATAATAATTGTGTTGTACCATCTGTGTTGGGACCTCACGATGGTAAACAAATCATATCCAATAGACTGACATTTCAAAGTAGACATTATCATCCGCAGCAACAAAATTATTCTAGCAAAAAAAGAAGAATCACCTCTCTTTATCAGCAAAGACGACGTGACCAATATGAGTATGATGATACTTCTACTAATGACAATATTTTAGTGACAACCGTAGATCAAATCTCAAAAACAATTTCTAGACCTACACCTATTTTAGGAATTCCTCTTGGATATCCGTTAACACTATTCGTGGCAACAATTTTGTTACCTCTATCTACGGCTGTGTTATTAAATGCAAGTTTTGGAGGTTATTTGTATTTAGGTCGACAAATGACTCAAATCGAAACGTACGAAGAGGATGATGAAGATGAAGAAGAAGAAGATAATGCCAATAATACTATCAATTTAGTAGCCTTGGCAGGTGCCATCGCGTCAGCAGGACTGCTGTCTCCAGAAGGATTCGGTAATGTTTTGACTGCAGAAAGTATCCTGGAAGTCGTCGGGCCTGCAGGTGTTGGATTGGCAATAGCAGTATTGACCCAATCATTGAATAGTTTACCGAAAATAACTCCAGACGAAAAGTTGATGGATTCGTGGGATGAAAGATTCAAAGAAGACATGTTGGATAAAAAGTAATACATTTGTCTCTCCAAACGTTTTCTCCAAAGACAACAATCTCTTGCTAGCATCCTTCACTGTTGCTCTCCTGAAGAGACTGAATTTTCATCAAGACAAAATCAGTTCTGGCATCGGAAACACGTCCGTTGCAAAGACACACCACACTCTTGTGATTGTTGGTGATATATTTTGGTTGCAATCATGTTTGATTTGCAAACATAGGTCGTAGATTTTTAAGAAATAGTTTGACGTATTCACCTCTTCATAGTATTTTCCTTCAGCTACAATGTAAACACCAAAGGACTTGACGGGAACGGAGTTTCTCGAATTCCTGCCTTTGCTCTTTCCATAATCATTTTCGATACAGCTCTTCGTTCTGTCAAAGATGAGGAAGCGTTACTATTACTATAGTTCCTATACTGAAATACTGGCACAGGTGATGGAAATAATTTTGGTTGTTGTTTTTGGCTTCTCTTCCGTTTCCCACCACTACTACTAGTAGTATTACTACCACCGCTGCGGAGACTTGTCAAGAATGTTTCCCATTGTGTATTCCTGTAATCATGTTTGCTGTCTATGATGACAACAATCGACAGTCGCTGCAGGAGAGCATAATCATCATCCAGATATTTGGCCGCATCCTTGATACAATTCTTACTTTCTTCCACGTTGCTTTGTGAAACTACCAATACGATATGGTCCATGCGGCTCTGACAATCACTGATGTTTTCTACTTTCTCCACCATGTGAACATGGCGACGTAACTTGCGAATTCGTTTGGTATCTTCAAGATAAGAACGAAGTGCTTCCACGGCAACGTCAGATTTTGGAGGAGTTTTCCGCTCATGCAGAAGAAGAAGTGATTCACCTAGTGGTTGACAGAGATTTGTTGGGCCGACTAAAAGAATATCAAGCCCCGTTTGGGGTAGAACAGAGGAATGCAACCCGTGTCTTACCGGGCTCATTGTGTTGTGTGAGAGTGGCGGATAACAAATACGGTGCTCATCTCTTTTTTCGTGTGGTTTGACAAACTTCGTGTGGTTTTCTCCCATGTTCAATTTACACTCCCAATAGTGTGGAATTCGATGACAGACGAGGCAGTGATTTTGAGAGTTCCAAAACCCCAAAAAATGGGTTCGGTCATGACCATGATCGGATTGCAAAGAGTGTTGGAACTATATTCGGTGTCAATAAAAATTTAGGTCAAAGACACATCTTTCTTCAGAGTAAATTAATTATCAAGAGCGACATTTATAAGTAGGTAAAGTGTAAAGAAACATACTCAATTCGAAAAAGCTGCATACAGATCTTCATTTTCAACTATCATTATTCTAGAGTATGTATCACAAAGATTCGCTGTGTTAGGATCCCATACCTATGACAACCCATCCAGCAATCATGAGAAGTCCACCAATTGGTGTTGTGGGTCCTAATAATTTTTTTGGGCCAACCCCCAGACAGAGTCCGTAAATGCTTCCAGAAAACATTAAAGTACCAATTGCCATAAGATTTCCTCCGGTAGAATAATTTGGACCAGTTGTAATGGGTTTGTCCTTTTCCTCTCCTAGAAGTCTTCCTTGATTTGATGCCAACGCTGACACACCCAGTAGAGCGGTAGCATGAAGTAATTGGTAGGTTACGGCAGTTTTCCAATTGTCAAGTGCACCTGGTTTCTTGCTTAGGAAATCCTTCAATGCGTGAGCACCAAATGCTCCAGCTGCAACTCCTGATGCTCCTAAAAGTCCCGCATAACGTCGGAGCATATCCGAAACTCCATCGTTATCTGACATGGTGGTGTTCCAGTTGTAATTCTCTAGCGCTCGATAGGGATATCCTCCGATTGCGGTTGCGTGCCAAGGCAATTTTTTTTGCCGTGTTCATTCTCTCGTTAGTTCCTGGACTTGGTACCGGTACTCGATAGCTGTACCTGGTACGGACGCTGTGCGAAAAAGAACGCTTTTTTTGCCCATCATAAAAGAAAAAAATGAAAAGGAGTGTGTTGATGGAGTGTCAAATAGATTTGTTACGTATTACTGTATTGTGCAGTACTGTCTATCTGTCTTCACTCTCTGTAGAGGTAGCATTAAAGGTACTTAACGTGGTGAACAATGGAGGACCTACATACCTAGACACAAAACACACAAGATTTTACCTGGTATCGTTTTTACACTGGATTTCTACATTTTGTTGAGTACTAAGTACTGTAAATGTCTTGTGTACACAATATTCACGATTTTCTTCGTATCTCGTCTAGACTCCGACAAACGCAATCTGTTTCTGGGAGTTGGCCAGGGGTGTCTTCGATGTGATCTTGAAATCAAGAAAATCTTGATTTTTGTTCTTTTTTTTAGAGAGTTTGACATCTTGCTTGAAGATGCGATTATTTTGGTACGAGTGGAATCTCTAGAATCCTACGATAACACCTGCATCCAAAGAACAAATCAAAGTGCTTGCCGTATCTTCTAGAGATATCTCTCTCTAGTAGGTCCTAGAGTGTCTTTTCATCGGCTTTTTCGCCCTGTTGCGTTTGCGTGATCCAACTTTCTCTGTTGCATTTTTCCAAACCGACTCTTAGATCGGCTTTTTCTTATAAGTTCCATTAGTTTCTTCAACGAGACCGTTATCATACATCAGAAAAATGACAGGAGGTAAGGAATGAAACCTGTTTCTTTGCTACACGTCAATTTGTCATTGAAACCCTCTTCGTAAGCAATAAAACAAGTCTTCGACATTTCATGTCCGTTGGAAGGAAGATGTTTACTTTCGAAAATTTATTCCGTGGCGTTACTAACAAGAATGTGTGAGGGATCAGTTCGCAAAATGACGTTGTTGATTTATTGGGCCGTTGGTATCCATCTCGAAAATGTCGACGTGGGAGTATCTTGTTTTTGACCTCCTTCACCTCTCACGACAATTGTTTGTCCTTTTTTGTTTTATCGCCCTTGTAGGAACCATTAGCCGAGACGAATGTATGGCTCTCAACGATGAGTTGGGTCACAAATCTCCCGGCAGCTGCTACTCGATGGTTCATAACAGTGGTGACGATCCGTTTTCCTACTCTAACAACAAGCAGTTCCAAGGAAAGGATGAAACTCATCATCGTAACTCGTGGCTCATGCCTCGCCTTGCTCGCAAGTTGACAAAGAGTTCTCCCATGCACGTGTCGAACTGGCGCAAACCTGTTGAGTTTGATGCATCTCAATGCGACAATGTTCGTAAGCTCTTGGAAGAAAAGTTAGGCAAGAAAGAAGCATTGAACAAGCTTCCCAAGGCTTGCAAGTAAACAGAAAGAAGCTGTTACGCTTGTACAAATAACACAAACCCGTGGTTCTCTCGGTGAAGTCTCCTTTTGGAGGTCGAATTGAGTTACTTCGTGCTTGTACTTTTTGGTTCTTTCGTACAGTGCTGTTGAGATCTAGTGATTTTTAGTTTCGAGGTTTCTAAAATAGTTCAAAGAAAGTAATGTGAAAGGTTTCAAAACATTATACAACATGCCAATGTTTCAGTCTGTGTCTTCTGCTCAATAATTTTGACGTGTACCCTTGTGATGGTTGACAGGACGAGACACATATTTCTATATTCGAATCTGTGAGAGCCCCTCACAAATTCAGTGGTACATGAAACGGCACACAACTCAAGTTTAAAGGCGACTACACCTTTTGGAGCTCTTTCCTGATAGGCAGGATGATTATACTCCTCAGAGACAGCGATGGCTATTTTGGAAGTATGCATTACAACTTGTGGGCACTCGCTTTGATTGTAAACGTATGCATTTTTTATAGTTGATAGCTTCTGTTGATTAGTATCCACAAAAGTTTAAGTTCACAAAGAGAAGTGTCCAAGCCGCAACATGTCAACTCGACACTAATGGAAGCCCCTGGTGGTTGTGTACTATTAGGTATCTGCATGCTGCGGATCTATATGTAATCAAATGAAAGGCCAAATTGGTGCATTGCCATGAAAGCTTGTGAAGAAGTTCTCTTCAGAATGAATTATCTTTGATGGAAAAACCATTTTTTGGGACTGATGTTGGTAGATGATTATCTTTGGGTAGGACCTATATATAGCATCAGTAGCTCATGATGACAGTAGGTGTCTACGCCTGCTGATGGATTATTGTAAATGTATTTGAGGGTCGGGGTTCAATATGGATAAGACAGAGTTTTCTTCTCTGAAATTATGCCCCTTCTTTTCTCCACCATCATCTTCATGTGGGTTATATAATTGTCTGTTCACTCTTTTTGTCCTCCCCCCCCCTCAATTATCATGAATGAGAAATGGCTACAACAAGTATAAACTGCCTCCAACTGCCACATGAAAGTCACTGTTTGGTGTTGATTGTTTCATTTGATCAGAGTGACTTATCTTTATAAATATGATAACTATTGGTCCTAAAGAACTCTTTTGGTATCATTTGTTGTTATTGATATTTCAGAGACAGCCATAACTAGCAGCAATTTCCCTTTTTTGTGTGTGTTGAAAGTTCTTTCTTGTCAACAAAGCACTTTTATGACTTTTGAAAAAGATCATTGATATAGAAATTTTAACAAGAACCCATTATGTGTTCTATGATACCCAGTAGATAGCAAAAAATTGAAGCAAATCAACCAGCAGTCAGGTCATAAGGGCACTGAGATGTTAACATATTTGGTTTGTTTTGATTGTATGATAACACTGTAATTAGTGTACATCATGTCTAAATCAAGCATGTTGCAGCAAGATAACAGTGTCTCAAGTTGTTCTTCAGCCTCTTGTTCTTGAAGTACATTTTTGAGAACAAGAAAAGTTTATTTTAAAAAGCAAGAAGTAAGCACAATAAATATTAATGGCTGCTATCTTGGTATATTTTAATTTTTTTTTATGGTGTGACTGTTTGGGTTTTAGGTATCAAAAAAAGTATACTTTGATCAGATATTTCTTTTCATCCACTCAATTTGAATCTCATTTCTGTTTCTGCAACAGATATCTTGAAGTTCTCACTGCTTAATTTATGTTTAAGCGGTGGTCAAGTTGTCTTCTCTGATTCTTACATTTATGTATTTGTATTCTTAGCATATGTTCTGTTTTTCTTAGCATTATATTCTGAAAATTATTGTTGTACATAACGAAGATAGAATTCAAGTTTTTGAGTTTTAAATTTGTTAGTTATAAGGATATGTTTATAAAATATCTTTTTGGTAAGAAGAAAGTGCACTCCCAAAATAAGAAGACAGGAGAAAAGAGAAAAATTAATCCAGTATGAGGTGCATACAATATGATGATGAATAACACAAGAAAACACTCTTTTATCTTTTTAGTCTTCAGGTGATCTACTGTTACATAACTTTCTATGAACAAAAAAATGATCAGCAGGTTCATGTACTCCTACTACTATCTGCCCCCTTTTTCAACAATAGTTCTTATTCTTAACCATTTCAACAACTGTTGCCCCCATTCCAAATATCAAAACATGCTCCTGTTTTCAATTATAATATTTTTGAAAATGGTCTGGTCATTTTTTCCTGATAATTTCACCCAATCCCCAAATAAGATATAAGAACTTTAAACTTGACTTACTGGATTTAGTAAATTTTAAATTAAAATGATGATAAATCAGTGTAAAAAAGGCAAGAAACAGAAAATGAATGATCCTGTTAAGTCATCATCAACATCTGATACAGCCATTGATTCCCTTTGTTCTTATCTTGTTGTGACTTAGAACAAAATCACACTTTCTTTTCTTTTCTTTTGATTTTGCAGTTTTATTTTGTCAATGTTAAGTATGTTGTTCTGGTTTCACATTGTAGTTGTTTGTGTGTCAGGTGAATATAATGTTGTTGTGTGTTGAAAACATACCATTTTTAGCACTTGGGGGATAAGTTGTAGACTTTGGCAAAAAAAAATGTAAAAACTATCAAATACTAGTTCTTTCATAACAGCAGAAGTGTGTATATGAAATATTATTGTCAGAATGGAATGGCTCTAAGAATAAAGTGCATCAGTAATACTTTATTACCTAGTTAGGAGATCTTATACATAATTCATGATTCTATGATAAGATTAATGGTGTATGAAAATGTAAGAAGAAGTTAACAAAAATCTTATTATGATGATGAGTGATGATGAGCCTTTGTAATAAAAGGACTTTGACTTTTCCCCCTGAATAGCCAAATTTTGATTTGAGTGTACCATTATCATAGCTCATAACAGAGTAGACTTTAGGGTGATCTGGTGCAATTAGAGACTGGCTATTTTAAATTGTGTTTGGAAATTTTATATCCATCATGACTGTTTGGCATTCCAAAAAAGGTTCTCTCTGCTTTTAATATAAAACAATTCTTGATATGGTTTGTTTACACATTAGATTGCAGCAGTAGCTATTTCTTCTTTATTGTTTCTATTGCTTTGTAAAAATATCTGTTGTTGTTCTTAGTACAAACCCAGAAAATTGGCATATGCTGATACTAGGAGGCTTCTTTTAAATTCTTTAGTCTTCTTGGAGAAGCCCAGTTGGTTATTCCTAATGACAATTCTTATAGGTATAACAAGAACTTCTTTCTAGGCTATCATAATGCTATTATTGTAGCTTCATTGATTATTTTTACTTTATCACTCCAGTAAATATAATATGTAACAAACCCAATAATTTAACACTTTTCTAGTTTTTTTCTTACATTCATTTTCATCATTATGATTTTTGTATCTTAATCTCTAACTAAGAAGTTACAAATGGTCACACACCTTGTAAAATATTTCTTATTGATATATTCATGTTACTTCAATAATTATGGATTGCATGTTATGGTTTAAATCAATTTCATACTTCTTCTGTAATAAAGAAATGCTATACTTTTTATACTATCAAACTAAAATTTAGCAATAGATAGGTAGCAATTTAAATGATTTAAAGAATTGGTATGGGCTATGACTTTGGGCTTTTTATTTTGTAGTGGTTCAGATATGAATGGTGTTGTACATTCTTACAATAATGTTATTCAAAATTAGTTCAAATTACTAGTACATGAGTAGGTGCTTGAAGATTGTGATGGTACTGATTTTAGTTAGCAAAAGCAGAGGATCAAGGGAAAACAGGATAACTTAAATAAGTAGATATCCATACAATCATAGCAGGAAGTAAATTGTAAAGTATAATGTACTTTTTGCTACTTTTACAGCCAGCTTACATGATCTCCTCTGAAGCTGAAATATTGCAATAATTTTTTAAAAAAGTAACAATAATGTTTTCTCTACTTTAAAATATTAGCTTTCGATATGACACAATTAAAACATATCAGAATTACAGTAAACAATACACAAGTACAAAGTGCAAATAAATGCTGTATAAAAAATAGTATTTTTAGTTAGCAAAAGCAGAGGATCAAGGAAAATACATGATAACTTAAATAACTATCTATCCATACAATCAAGTAAATCATAAAGTTTACTGTACTTTTTGCTACTTAAAAAGCAAACTTACATAATCTCCTCTGAAACTGAGATATTGCAATAATACAAAAACAAAAAGTAAAAATAATGTTTTCTCTACTTTAAAATATTAGCTTTCAGATATGACAAAATCAAAACATATCAGAATTGCAGTAAAAAACACACAAGGGTACAAAGTGCAAATAAATGCTGTCTAAAGAATAGTAATTGTAAATTTTGTAGTGTATCCAAGTTTGTTCTTAGATGCTATAGACTAAAATGTACCAAACTTGACTCCCTCTTGTACTCTTGACTTCTCAATAACTGACTTCAAACAATACTAACAACTTAGTTTACTTCCAAAATGAAACTTTCATCTTGTTCATTAGTATATCCTTCATTCAAATATAGTGGTGATCATAACACAGACAGAGAGAGACTGATTTCCTTGTTTGCCTGTGATGTGTGGTGATCCTCCAGGGTGTTTAGAATATTCAGACTCATTTGATGTATAAAGCTTATCTTCCCTATCACAAATATTTCTATCAAATTGTATGATTACAAATTGAAACAAAAAGCAACAACAGATTCACAAGCTTCTTTAGTCTCCTCCTTGCTATGTTCTTAATTTCAAGTACCTGGTATAGTGAGCACTCAGAAAAGGAGGAAATAGAGAATGTATTCTTCAAAAATACATTTATAATTGTTCATGGCTGACAAAAAATCAAATTACCAACTCTAAATTTTCAGAAGTAATATTTTGTAGACTAAAAAGACCAGGTAGTCAAACAAGAATTTGACAACCATCTGGTTCTTACTTACTCAGGAAGATTGTTTGAAACTTGTGCCTACTTATACAATTACTTTGCTGCATGTGTTCAGAACAAGCATTATGTAGTGCTGGTTTTTATTATGTTGTATTGACTAGTTACTTCACTTCCAAAGCTGTTATTGCTTCAAGCCATACACTTCTCATACATCATAATCATATACCTTTTACAACAAAGCTTCTCACTATAAAGTAGAATCCCAAACATTGGAGAGGAATATATAGCAAAGTTCAGTATTGAGAGGGTCTTAAATATGCACCAACACAAAGTTTTTAAATTGCTAACGTAGTTGATGACTTAGCAGAGTATCTGCTTTTTTAAAGAAAAACATGAAAAGAAAAATAATTTGTGTGGATGAAACTTTCAGGAAAGAGATTACTATGGAGTACTAGTTTCATAGGTATAGCACTGGACTGGTACTGAATCTCTCCCCCACTAGCACTAATCAACAAGCCTGCACCAATTTACTGCCCCACCCATCTTTTCTAGTATATTCACCAATCATGAGAGGAATGAATTTTTTTCTCCTGTATCAACAACTCAATTAAATTATATCTCCAGGTGTCATCAC
>WKLE02000605.1:10333-36327 GCA_014885115.2 Asterionellopsis glacialis
GCGTAGTTTTGGGGGGCGTCTCCGTTAGGATTCGCGGTCTTTTCTTGCTGTCTAGCTTCAACATCAGGTCGGCTTTTTGGGATCAAATCACCACGAGGGCTCCGTCGAGCAGGTTGTGCCATTCTCCCTATAGGTAAACCATCTACATCAGCGTCCTTTTGGGGGGCGTCACTGTTTCCATCTCTTGTGAAAACATAGTTAACTTTGCGTCCAGCACTGACCTTGCCAGGATGGTCACGTGTGATATCGCTGTTTTTAGAAGATAAAGATGGAAGCAAATGGTTGTTGGCCCTCTTTAAACATTCTTTCCGGTCGTGTTGCAATCTTCTAGCATTGATTAGACAACCCAAGTATGATTTATCCGCACTGTGGAAAGTACCTTCATATTTCTTAAAAATTTCCCAACACTGTTGAAACAATTCCACACAACTATCCACATGGAACACAGGTTGGAGATCTGCGGTACCACCTTCACTCCTGACTGTCACATGAGTCCCTAGCATTGTATGATGTGGGGGGCTACCATACTCACCGTAACGCTGGAAAAATGCAAGTAAAACTTCTGAAGGTCTATCTGATCCTCCGGCAGACAAATGACGCTCCAGCTGCATCATAGAAAGTTAAATTGAATCCCCAATAATAGAAGGGGTGGGCATACGTAGTTAGCAAAAAATGTTTAGGAAAAATACGCAGCGTTGTGATTAAATGATCATACTCACGTGGTGTGCCACCAGCACATAAAGTTTGTAGCTACCCAGGCCACCTATAAAGGGCTTGTCAAGGCCTTGTTGATTCAGAATTATTTTCAAAACTAGCACCACCGGTGCAAAGCTAATTTTGTGTGTGTAAAAACGGAGAAAAATACGTGAAAATCTTCTACTTCGTGTCTTGAAGTGTCACTCGTATAGGAAAATGAATGAGACGTACCTTGCAAAACGCTGTACCTGAGTAGCAGCATACTGACTTGTATCGGTCCCAATATGGCCTCCAATAGCAATGTCCCCCTCAAAGCCTAATTTAGTTGTCATATTAATGATTGGAACACGAGCTCGGGATCGAACCTCAACATTCAACGACAAGGAATCTTGTCGTAGTGACCTTCCTAATGATGAAAGTGCTTTGACAACCAATCTTTTAGTTTCGCCAGTTGGACCATTCGAACTTGGAGGCGGAGCACCAGCTGCCTCTCTGTTCACAAAAGAAACATCCATTCCGGTATCATCAAAGTGTCGATCAGCAAAGTGCCTCATGTATGCATCGTCTTCACTATCGCTGGTGCTGGTTGAATCACATGAACTTAATTTGCGCCGTTTGTCACTAATCTGGGCTACTGCTTTATTGCTCCTGTTGTGGTAGGACTCTAACTTGTCTGCGGTATCATCGTCACTATCACTGCCGTTTCCACTGTCAGAGCATAAATCTAAAACTTCCTTTGATGAGCCATCATCAGTGTCTACAACTACAGCAGACGCTTTTGAAGACCCAGGCTTTGCTTGTTGCGCTGAATGTGTATCGGAAACTTCTTTGGTTTCGCTTCGTTCCGAAATAGATGGTTGGTCTTTTTGCTGATTCGATGATGATTCTTCCTCTTCTTTTGCATCTTTTTTATCTGCAATAAGTTGTTTTTCTTTGGGATCGTGCTTTTCAGATATTGTAGATGTCTTGCCGTCTGTCGAGTCAATACCCTCACGATCAATAACAAATAAACAGCTGTTGTTTGGATCTGTTATGTTTGTTTTGTCCGAACTTGTCGGTATTTGCTTAGCATTGCTGGTTTTGTCTTTATTTACAGTACACATTGTGTCAGATGTTTGTAATGCATTTGTCGCTGTGGACTTTTCATTTAGCAGTGTGCTCTCTTTTGTCTCATTCCCATTACTGTTATTGCTCGCTGTCCCTGATGGGGAAGATTCCGCCAACACATCACTCCATAATTGTTTCCTTTGCTCCTTCAACAATTTTTGTGAACTGTGCCCATTCTTTTCTTCATTCGCGTTATCATCATCACTGTCGTTATCGCAAGCATCCTTTACAACGTCTCTCCATTTTTGTATTCGTTTTTCTTTTGTAGAGCGATCTGATGAATCATTCGTTTGGTCTATAGAAACTGCAGCCAGGAGACCATCCTTTGTATGGTCTTTTTCGTCAAAATGTGTATGTGTTGAAGACGGAACAATACCCCACAAGGCAAGATCAATATCACTACTAAACGTGCATATTTCAGGTGTTGCGAAAGATCCAAAGATCTGTACAGAAAGTCCATCATTCTGAGGAAGTCTAGGTCTTCTGCGTTTTGGTAAAGGCTTCTGGTTCGTACCAAACATAGATCCTGCTACATTTGTTATATACTGCACAAACCGTTCTCGTGCACTCTGCTCTGTACTTGTTAGACGAACGTAATGGCAAAAGTCCAACATTTCCTTATCCAAGTGAACCAGGGCGTTCTTGTTAAGGTGCGCAAGTTTTTTATTTTCCACCTTGGACGACGTTCCGAATGATTCTTCTAGACAATTTCTCAGGTCTGACGGTGCGCGACCAAACCATGGAATTTCTCTAACGTGAATTAGTCCATCCATTGGAAGGTGTAATCGAAATTCTTTTTTCTTCAACGACGTCCGTTGCAAGGGAATGTTTGTATCTCTTCTAGTTGTACGTCTCGGGTCGAACTTGACATGATTCAAAAAATTAGATTTATTTATGGCAGTAAACTTGGACCGATGGTTTGGACCCACAGCTTTTGAAGCCTTTAGTTTTGCTGGTTGCTTTTCGTGCGCTTTCTTCTTTTTCTTTGGTTTCGGTTTCGGTCCCTTGGCTGGTTCCATGTTATTTTTAGATTTGTTGCCGTCAGATGATTTTTTCCCTTTTTTCTTTGATTTGGAACTACTTGTAATTGGTATAGATCCGAATACACTACTTAGCGATGCCGCTTTCTTTGGTCCATTTTTGTTGTTTGGGCTACTACGGTTACGTTGTGGAGCCCCACTAAAGCCTTTATTCTCCGTTGGTCCCTTTTTGTTCTCTCTAGCTCTTCTTTTGGTTCTTGCCATGTTTGCTGTGTAATACTTTTGCAATCTACTTCAAGCGTCAATTATTTTGGAAACAACCTTCTAACTCCCATGTCTCACCAGGGTGAGAGTGAAGAGGGGAAGATGTGGATGTTTCTAGATCAAGACCTACAGGTGTTCTGCCTAGATAATAACGTGTCTTTCAGATTCAAACTTTTTTAAAAGATGCGTTCCAGGACTAGAAGTAACTATCCTTGCAGGTTACTTGTGTTGTTCCGAAACGGAAGAAAAGGCCGGAGGCGAAAATGAAACTCAAGAGAGAGACTACTCTCTCTAGAGAGTAGAGATGGTCCACAGGTGTCTCTGCGTGAGACAAAGTGAGACAAACAGTGGACGTGGCTAGCCCGACGAGTGGCGTCCCTTTCGTCAACCATTGGCGGAGGACAGACAGGCAACACATAGCATCGGGGGGAGGAGGTTAGACTGTGTTTCGCATCTCTTCCGGAAAATTTTAAATATACAGGAGATAGATTAGACTAGAATACGACCTGAATACGAGATAGATGACAATGAAAAAGTACGACGCTAAGTTAAGTTGTGCCTGTGTGTGTCTGGTCCGCTCCAGTCTCTAGTCCCGGTGAGATTTCTGTTTAGCGTGAATTGATTATTGGTTGCTACTTCTAGTTACTAGGTCCTAGGTCCTAGTCTCTAGCAGGGGACCTAAGATTAGTCCTCTATTCCTAAAGTGTATGTCGCTATCACATCATCTATGTCTGTACCTTTGGTGCACTAATTTCGCTTTTCTCTCTACTGTGTCGTATGAAATTCCTGAAATATGAAAGCATTACGCGCAAGTTAGATTTCCATAAGCAGCGTCCGAAAACCACTTTGTATATTTTACAGTAGTTTAAAATAAAAATTGAGTTATGTAAGATGTATAATGTATGTACCGGTAAATAATAATATGCAGCAACTGCATATCATTCATTTAAAAAAAATATGTGTGATTTTTACTACTGTAATTCCTAGAGAATGGAGATTTCTTGCACAGGTGGGTGAACAATGGAACAATATTAAAAGGTACCCCATATGATACCACAGCAAACAGCATAGGCGACAGGGTAAATATATCGAGAAAAGATATCTACATGCTGATCTTTAAAACGCATGCTTGCATCATCCTTCATCATGAGTAAATCCACTTTGTATGAGAAACCTGTTGCCAAGATATCTGCTTTGGTGATAGTATTGGGATGATCTTTTTCGTTACCGTTATCGTTTTCCCTGAGGCTGCCGCTATTGTACGACAACACATGCTCTGTAACCATTGTGAGTTCGCCAGACTTTAACTTCCCAGACATGCTTTCCTGTGCTCGTTTTATTCCGCCCTCGATTCGACTTTCGATGCGGCACAAGTAATTGCACAGAACGTACTCCACTACAGCATAAAATGTGAAGAGTTGTGACACAGTTAAGAACTTAAGCAGCCAAATGTCATTCCCTAGACGGGGAAGAGTCATAAGTTGTGCACTGAGGTAGTTAGCATTTGTCAAAAAACATACCATAGACATGGTGACACGGGCTGGAGCTGCATTGCGGCTAATGAAGAAAGAACTCCAGCCAATGAAAACCATCAAAATGGAAGGCATGATGACGAAGTCCTTGTAATAGTCAGCGTTTCGCTCTAACTCGAAAGTAAAGTACACGAAGGACTCCGATTGTGTGGCACCAAAACCTTCATCAGCTTCGGGTCTTTTCCCGTATGCATTGATGATCCTGAAGTCTGTCGTACCACCATGGGCGGTGGCCGTATCGGAAGGGTTGTCCTTCAGCTTGTCAGAAGCGAGGGTGATCGCGTCAATGCCATCCCAAAAGTCTAAAAGAACATCTGTTGCGTCTTCGAGGAACGTACCAATTCGGAAACTGCATATCTGAATATCCCTTGGAAACTGCTTGAAGTCCATGTTACATGATACTGTTAGAAGTTCCGACTTCACATAGGCAACATCGCCATCGGGGTAGATCCAAAACGAACCAGCTACATGACTGTCAACCTTCACTTGGTTCTCAATAAAAAAGTCTGGATGCCATAATTCGTCCAACAACTTCTCACGGAATCCCTCGCGCTGGCCATCTGCAAAGCAACCACCATTTGTAGTATCGTTGTATTGTAGTCGGAAATCATTCCACCTCTGTCTAAACCAAACATTGATTTGGTATTCATTACGCTTCTGGTTGAGATCGGTAATGGCTTGCACATGTAGCTGCACTTTTGCTACATCTGGTGGGGCAGATCCTGGATTGGAGGATTCATTTAAGGCAAGCTTTGCTACTGTTGGACGAGTATCCTTGTCATAGCCTGAGTTCGGGCCCCACAACACATCACGCAGTTGTCCTGGTGTCCGAGGGCCGAAACATTCACCTACTGCACCGAGTGGTGATATTGAAAGGAGCGCTAGTACTATTCCGGTCGACATGATCATCATGGTGATGCCCGATCAAAGTTGTACTTAATGATATTCAACAAATAAAGCACTGTGCTGGACTTGAAGTTCAAGGACCCAAGTTCCATGATTTGTAATCCCACAGTAAGCAAGGACTGATCCTTTAGAGGTACCGGTAAGTACCGGTAGCCCTAACGGTAGGTCCTAGAGGTCCCACGAATAGAGTATGTGCTCTCTAGAGAGAGGTCTTAATGGATTAGCGGTCCTAGACTAGATACACTGGTAAGAATGTTCTGTGGGAGAAAAGAATTAGTCTAGTACTTTTTGAGGTTGCCGTTTTTTTGGAGGCCGATAAATGTTGATTGATTGTGATCATAATCTTCCTATCTTTGTACCATAGCTATTTAAAAAATGATGACTGGTAAAGGTACAGTACGACGAACATAAACCACATGCGACTTACCAGGTAGGTACCTATACCTGGTACCCGTTACAGGAATGGTATCTGTACCTGGTACCCCTGTATGATCATTGTTTAGATACGTACCTCTCCTTAGTCGTGAGGAAAAATCCTCGATTTGATTGAGTATACTACTACCCAACCCCCATACCCCTACAGGTACGGGTACACTAAGACCCCACCAGATATTTGAAATCAATACTGTGGTCGAGTCAGGTAATACTACAAAGTATTGCCAGGTACAGCTGGTGCAGGTAGTCCTAAGGTCCTACAGGACTACTTGGTACATTGATTATGTACCAGGTACGCACTAATTACGAGCTACCAGGTATGAATCACAACCAGGTTTATTAGGGTCTTGTTTTGTATTCAACCGGTCACAAAAGCCAATACAGACGGTTCTCGTTTCATACTGTATCTATACGAGAGTACCTGGTAGGTAGTTCAAAGATTATCGAAAACCAGTACTACTGCTGGACCCCTACTGTGGACTCCGGACTGTATCGTAGTACAATCCAAAATTACCGATTTCAAATTTCTATGAAAGAACTTGTACTATTCTAGTATGTACCTTGTAGGCCTACAGGTACTGCATGTCTTGTAGGACCGGGCTCTCTCCAAATGTACCAGGTAACTGGTTTGCCAGATACCTGGGTACATTTTTTATTGGTACTAAACTGTACCTCTGGGTACGCGAACGAACGTACCTGGTACAATGTGTATTTTAAAAGCAAAAATGAGGATATTCTATTCGTGATCAGTGACGCCATCACTTATGGCTATAAAACAGCAATGATAATAAATCCAATCACATGACGTCTTATTATGTACTATGTTGTACTAGCTATAATAGGTACCCAGGTACATGGTACGATTCGTATATCTTTAAGCACAAATACTGAAAAGCGAATTATTTCAGACTACATGACATCAGCTGTATTTAATATTCCGGTATACACATATGATTGTGTATCAAATATGCGTAGATATCATATGATTTAATGTGTTCAATAGACATATATAGCATGCATTACTTGACGAAGAGATGGATTTTGTGAGCTTCCTGTTGATTTCGGATAATATATATGATATGAGATTGCCGATGTTCCATGATGTGGTTGATGGCTTCGATGTCACCCAGCAACATCATTGGCAATATCGAGCATGGTTACATCTGAATTGCAAGTGGCGAACAAGTATAAGGTTGATAATCAGATTCAAAAAGTGCGCACAAACATGTATTTCCCAAATAATCGAATTGTTTCTCTGGTGGCTACCGCTTTGATTTTACTTGCGCCGAAACATTCGTTTCGTGCTGCGCATGGGTGGGAACTCCGATTCGGAAGAGGTCGCAACAAGGGCGGAGTAGCAGGTCGTAAACACAAAAGGGGACCAGCGGCAGCGCTGGCTGATAAACTTCATGCTTCGTCAAAAGGTGGCCCACCTCCCAACCTTCAAATACCTTTAGTACCAGAATCAACACCCCCGATTGCAGAAGATATAGAACCAACACTCCGTCTCTTGCTCCTCAAATTTAAGGATGTCTTGTTCTTCAAACCACCTGTAGGTGCTGTAGCAATTGCAGCAGCACTTCGTTTAATAATATCAGGACGTATTTTTCGTTTCTACAATCCTGTTGCTCCTGCCAATTCTGCAGAGGGTGTATTGCAAAAACAATTATCAGCAGAGCAATCCGTGTCTAGAAGGACACGGCGTAAACGTCGAAAAAAAGGACGGAAATCGTGGGATTTAGATGCTGATGATCGATTGTATGAAACTCAAGGTGGAGTCGAAAATGTAAGAAGAAAGTTATGTTGGTCGGCTATGACTGGAATTCTTAATCCAAGCCCATCTGTCACGGCTGCAGTGGAAGCATTAAGTACATCTTGTCTTCCAGGTGCAGCACGTGAAAACTTTGTAGAAGACCTTGCGATTCATTTGTCAAAATTAGGGGAATACCTTCAACCTCCCAAAACAAAACTTTTGCAAGATTTTAACAAATTAAATGTGGAAGAAATACGAGGCGGTGCCCGAGAAAAGGCCAAGATAGATGATGGCGATTCACTTATGTTGGATGAAATGCTATTACATTTGTCATCGAAAACTGCTGAAATTCGTGCTTTGGATTCTCTACTTCGCATTTGTCGTGATCGACTTCTTGCAACGTCGGGACGTATTAAGCGACTCGAACGACATTGGCAACGTAGGGTACGTATTCGCTCTCAATTGACACTTTGGTGGAAAAAGCCGTTTGAAAAAGTTGTGTGGGATAGTTTAGAAGGGGACCGATTACGATTAGCATTTGCAAGGGCTGCATACAATCGAGAATCGGCTAGGTTAGGACGAATTCAAGAAATACTGATGGAACGTCCATCTGATCTTTCCGATGATATGCTCCTACGTGCTATCAAAGAGAACAATGAAACCGAACAAAAAAATAGAGATCAGTATGCACTCGGTTCCTTCCAAAATCAGGATAACAGAATAGAGAATGCTCCCCGTGAAATTACAAGTAAAGATACATGGAAGCGGCGTTTGAGACTCAAAGCCTCCAAATTTGCTTGGCGGTGGAATGTTGATGGAAAACTGAGGTAACTTGAAAGCACACTTAAAATACTTTGCTGAGGTTTTCTTAATTCTTGCGCTATCCAGTCTTGGTAGTCAACTCATCACATTATATGTCTATTTTTATTTTATATTAGACTCTCTCTTAATATATATGATCGCCGTGGAGATATGGACAGTAAAGAAGCCAGGTTTGTTTTGTTGCAGAACAGTGTTAATGACGACGAGTGGATCAATGCAGCTCATGAATGGACGATTCGGGCCCGTGAAGTTTTGTCTGATCTAATTACAGAAACTATTATTACAGAAGATGGAGAGCCAATGACTGTTAGTAAAGCAAACACTACAACATGGGCCGAGGAAGATATGAAAGTTGTTGAGCGGTGGTCAAACCAAAACAAGGAGTGCTCAAATGTTAACGCTACCGCTGCTGAAGAAGAATGGTCGACTGTCCTCCGCCTTGTAGAAGACATGACCTCACTTCGCCGTGTTGGAGAAGGGCGATCGTTGTACCTGAGTGATTTGATATTTAATGATTGGATTCGAAGAATTGATGTTCTGGGGATCCCATCCTCTCTTGCGGCTGTGTGGCTTGCATGGAAATTCCACGATTTAGTCATCCCTCATTGGGCCGACATTCAGAAGGGAGCAAAGCAAGCCTTTGATATTACATGGGGTATCATCGATAAAAGGTTTTGGATTCCATTATGTGGTATTGTGGCTGGCAAGTACTTTTGTTCGTGATTCAAATAATCTGTATATATCCATGAATTGTATTGCGAGCGCCATAAAAGCTAATTTGCGTCTTTTACCTATTTTTCTTGTATTCAGATCTCCTCAATAAAAGTCCAAAGCTTTTGGACTCTTTCGATATTGATATCGAAGAGGAAAGTCTTGATACCATGTTGAAGGACCTTGGTGTTGGTGATGGAACGCCGCAGGGTAGAAAGGAGGCTTTGAAAGGTGCCGCTACACTATATGAGGATAATCTGAAGACAGGTGTTATGGGGAGTTTAGTACGAGGCAGTTTGATCCGCTTATTGCTTGTCCAGATACAACAACTCAAGGCTGGTTTGTTGAAAGCTATGGGAAGTATTGATATTTTGGTAGATTCCAATCGAATGAATGTTCAGCTATTAGCAGCAATTCCTGCATTTCTTATTATAACTTTCGGGACAAGGATTTTTGTACGGTTCCTTGTCAGTCTCCGCACCAAAGATATCCGTCCAACCAAAGCTGTACATGGAGAAATGACCGAATATCTGAATAGAATGGAAAGATGTTTGTTGCTAGCAGGGGGTGATGAAACTGAAACTAGTTTCGATACAAGAGGGAAAGGAGAGAAAGTTCAGTCCAATACCGTGTTGAAACCAAATGAGCTGGGAGAGTACGTTTTGCACATTCACAGCTACTTGGTCTTATTAGATTACTGCTCTCCTCCATTTCCTGGCTTCTCGTGCGATGCCATTCAAAGATCTCTACAAGACTTGTTGTCTGCACAAGGAAAGGGTGTATCAATTGGTATAGACCGACAACTGGCATTACTGCGGCTGATAAAGCAACAACATAAGGAGCTGTTGAACTCTTTGTAAACAATAGGTGACTAGCTCAATATTCATATCAGAAGCATTTCTATAATATCATTCGGATCATCGTCGTCTTAGTTATTTATTGGAACGGCTACTGTGTTTTAAAAAAAGGGCCGTGTAGCAAAGTAGCTACTTCACGTGCATACTATGAAAAAGATTTTTAACTGAACTATGTAATAAGTTTTTAACTAAGGTTTGGTGATTACGTTCCTCAGTTGCACTATCATCGCATTTACTATTCGATCATGGTGATGTCTCTACCAAATATCTTAGCCTTTGCCCAGTCAAAAAAGAGCAACAAACGGTTCCGCGTCGAAGGTGACTTAGCAATATAGACGCTTCGCCACACACCAAAGCCCATCTGGCCCTGGATCTTAATTTTTGGCGCGTTGTCACCTGATCCGACCTTAACTTGAGCTAGAGCGGACGATGCCTCGTTTTCTTTTTCATCTCGCATTGCTTTAATCAAACAATTTCGTGATTCATTGAGATATTCTTTAGCTTGGCTTTGGTACAGACTTGCAATTTGCTTCTCTTCCTCGGTCGACTTAGGTTGCTTTTCTGCTAGCGTGCAAAGCATACTTCTTGCTTTTGCAAATTTGTCAGCTGCGCTCCAGAGAGACGTTTTCTTTAAATCTTTTCCATCTTGAATCAATTCAAATACTTGTTCGATGTTGGATGTTGGATGCCTCCTTCATTGTTGGCGTATCTTGGGCAGCGATTATTAAAATGACAGAAAAAGTGAAAAATCAAATTGAAAAAGAAAACAAAAAATGTCTGTCCTTCGTGCTAAAGACAGTATTCCTAACTTCCTACTCTAGAGTGTATTATTACAAGTTTGGAATCCAAAACTGGCAAGCTTAATTGAAGGACTTCAACTCGCCGCCCAACACCCCAAAAGCACAAAAGCTGCAGCCCAAACATGCAGTTCAAGGACGTACAGTTTATGCATAAATTTAACTCGTTGCTTTGCCCTAGAGGTTGCGGTATTATGAGCAACCTGTTGTTGATTGTCTAGCCAGGTTGGCAGACGCTGTGTCCTATTGCTGTATTTGGAGCTATTCTGCTCTTCATCAGAATCTTCTTCCTCAGGGATTTGTGAATACTTGACATCTGCATCCATCATTCTTATTGTTTCCCGTTCGACAAACAGAAATCCCCAAACAGTTCGACGAACAATTTCTGCGACTGGCAACAGAACCCCCGAATACGAATTCACATCACTTGTTGATGTGAGCACAGTTTCATTTCTTTTGGATACGTGAAAGGACGGTAGAAGACACATCATGCATGTGAAGCGAGTGATGGTATTGAAAGCAAAAATTTTCCAATAAAAGCTTTCAGATTTGTACAAACGTTTTTGCCGCAATCGCACTTGTCGCCAACCTGGAATCAATACTCTAATACGCTGATAGCCGTCCAAGACTGGTTGAACAAGGTACATTTGCACATTAAGAAAAAATGTAGATGTAGGTCGACAGCTGGATATTCGATAACAAAAGGAGTCTTGGTCTGCTTGTTCGACTAATTGAACGTCTCTTTGGATTTCAAATAAATCCCAATCCATGACTGTATCCAAACGATCTGATAAATCAAAGCAACAAAGAAGGCAGTGAGCCAAAGTGGGTTGCTGCGTTGCTCTGGCTTGGTGATTCCGTAAATAATAACCACGGTTGCTAACAGATATTTGAAAGCATTTCCCTAATAGAGCCACCCTTTGTTGGCGTCATATGCTTGCCGAAGGGTTTTCAAGTAATTTAGCCACAGGGGGAAAATTGCAACTGAAGGCAACAGAACATTATGTAGCAACCAAGAATCTTGCAATATGTCTCCACTCTCTGCCAAGCCGTTCTTTCCAGATACTGTCCCCCAAATAACACAAAAGTAGTATGACAAGGCAAAGAATAAGTCTTGTCCCGGCCTTATCCATGAGGTCAAAGCTTCTCCAATGTATTCATCACGGAAGCGGACTCGATGTAGTGGAGCTGTGAATGTGAATTTCAGTGTCCCCCAGAATCGTAATCTTCGTCCGGGCGGAACGATTGTTCTGACCATTAGAACACTTATAAAGATGAGTGGTAAAATTTTGACCGGTGCCTCATAATCATCTTTGAGATGATTGTAGGCTTCGATATAGATGTGAAAGTTGAAGAGGACAGGCATACTCAGATCCAATGCCGCACCAAACACAGCCGGTCCTGATGGTGCATATGTAGCGTTGGAAGCAGTGACTCCAGATGTAGCACGAAAAAAGAAAAAGTGCCACAGCTCGCGAAACTTTTGGATGATACCGTCTGCCTTTCCTCTACAAATGTTGCTTCGCCCATAAGAGAACTTTCATTGTCGTTCTCTTCTATATTATCATCTATGTTATAATTTGATGAGGCACTATCTTCCGTAACATATGAAGGTTCCTCACTCAGAGGGCCCATTTCCTCAAAGGACTGTCTTCGTCTCATCGTCCCAGCACCAGCAGCAACAAGTTTTCGTATGGAGAAGCCTCCCGCGGCCATGTCTGCCTCGGATGGACTACGTCGGCTTGAAGCAGTATCATTATTTTCTGGCAACGAAGTAGCTGTAGGGGTTGGTAATTCAATCAAGGGACCTTCTACGCCATGTTCGTGTCCATGCAACGTCCCAGGCAAAAACAGTAATTCATCGCATGCAACACCATTTCGCCTCCAGGCACGTAATGACCAAGCAGCCATCATCAAAGTAAACGCCAGCATCACTGGACCTATATAGAATAGTGAAAAAGATGCAAGTAAGCTAACGAAACAAAAGAAAGTTTGATCTATCACTACCAAAAACAAAATGACAGTACCTCGATAAACGCGCAATGACGACAAATCGTGTGTTTTGGAAGTCAAATCATAGGCAAGAAGACAACCCAAAATAAACAACGCAGTTGCTTTCGGCTTTAAGACACGTTCGGAAACGACAAAAGATCCAACGGCGGCAAGGACCGAGACATCCATTCTCTCCAATGACTGGTACAGCAATCGTTCGCCTACTTTGTTTTCCTTCTCTTGTTTTCAGTGGAATTTGGTTCCGCCTCTAGCTTGCCAAAGATTCTCAGTAATTAAGTATCCCCGCACCTCACAAAATTGTACAGAGGATATCTCTCTTTGTCTTCCGATGAGACTACAATTGCTTGAAACCGTTGTTTGAGTCTCTATCAAGGCCAAATGACAGAGAACAAAATTTGTTTTGCTAGACATTTTGAATGAGACGATTCCTTCGATTCGACTCTTTGGCCGAACAAAGGAACGGAAGGACTTTCTACGCTTTTACTTCAAAAACGTCAAGATATGTCGAAGTTTTAGAAGTATAATTAAAATAAAACAAAATCGTTATTTTGATACTTGGCAAGATTAGGGACTATATAGCTCGTCATAGCGCGAAAAGGTTTCATCAGTACCCGCCAGGTTCAAGTAGCCATCAAAGCCATCTTCTGTACAATGGCCATGGAATATGTCTTTCTTGAAATTTCCAATCGATCCTTCTCGGATGGAAGAGTCTCCCGTCAGCTCAAACAATTTGTTTTCCAAGTCAAGGCGGACCGAGTGCCACTTTTCAAGGAGCATCATGCAGTGATCGACGAGAGCTACGTCGGTATTGATAGCAGATGCCCTTTTCCCTCCAGGCTTTTTCCCTCCAGAGGCGCCCGTGCTGATGCAGGCCCATGGTTTGCGACACTGTGTATAATGAATATTATATATTTTGTCAGAATCGGTAACCATACAGTCCTCGCAGATGTCCTCTGGGTTGTTATTCCGACACTGGCCTTTTCTACCCCACCTTTTGTTGAAAAATGGTTGGCCGTTGTATCTCACATCCAATCCCATGTGATTGTACCGGCACTGGTTGAGTTCTACAGCCGTGTTGGGACGGACATGGTCATAGTAGTATCCCATCAAGCCCTGCATGGCCCTTGCCCCAACATAACCACCATAGCCCTTGCCGTACCAACCAGATTTCATTCCATATCCTTCAGTGTAGTTTCCCTCCCTGATAATATCAATGACTTCATTAAAAACTTGCGGATTCTTCAACCCGACAACGAAACCTGCTTGGTAGCCCGGATTAAATTTGCTGGGGGCCACTTGGTGCCAATCTCTTGTTATAAAAGCCTCAATACGATCTGGCCATGCATCTGTGTCGCGCTCTCGTTCGATCATGGACCGGGCGCGCTTCCCTTCTGCGGAATCTTTGCTGTAGAGAAGGGCGTCAAATAGATGATCCATGGGCTTGAAAAAAGCATAGTCAATATCAGTGTGGACGAAAATTTCTTCCGGTATTTTGTTGTACGCGTAGAGCTTGACAAATTCATCGTGTCCACAGCAAAGCTCTTTATGTATTGATTTTCGAAGATATTCACCTCGGATTTCATTCCGTTGAACAGGTGGGTCCACGAGAATAATCTCAAAGCCAACTTTTTTCAGCGTTTTGGAACATTCTTCAGCCTGACGATGGACAATCGCATACATTTTGTAGTCGTACTTGCTTCCAGACTCGGGGTTGCGAGAAGAGATTTGATGAAGAGAATGTCTCAGCACCAAAGATGCATCTACCAAGCCAGCTGAATTAGTGGAATGCCCACTGCATTGAATGAAGGAAACGACATATGCTACAGTTCTGTTTGTGGACTCAGCAATTTGGGGGACTTCTACAGGGTCTGCCTCTTTGTCGGTTTCCTCTTTTGTTTTGTTCGCTGTTTTCATCACTAAGTCCATGTGATCTAGGTATTTGGCCATGTATCCTAAGGGGGATTCTTGCATAATATTTTGGTGCTTTTCCTGCCAGTTTTCTATATCAAGACCCATGTTATATTTTTCGTCGAGTTGTTGGAGATGGCCATACCAGATCTTTGCCTGGGACCTCCACGACTCGGGGTGTTTCTTGCTATTCATTTCGTGCTGCCATGGTTTGTCAGACCCGGCAAAATGAACTATATGCTTATAGGGAATATCATTGCAAATGAAGGCACTATTTCTGGTTTGACACCTATATAAAACATTTTCTTCGATTGGTGGGAGCAGATGCGTTAGTCCTCGGTTTGCAATTGCTGTCTCAAAGTGTTCCTCAAAATCCTTTTTGTGCTTTCCATCCATTCCAGGAACAAAGTTCTGCAGAATATCTCCAATGACAATTGAGGTATCCTTCATTCCAAACTTTGCATAATAATACATGAGGCCCTGGTCCGAATGTGCAGCATGGAAAGCCCATTTCCATCTACGTTTTTGGTCGACAGCGTCCCATGGATCTCCGTTTTCCATAAAGCTGTATCCCCATCCTGTAGTTCTATTGAAATGTGGGTAGGGTAGCTCTGCTCCTTCAGTATGCTGTCGTTGGATGGTGTCCTGGAGAAGCTTCCATCCATCGTCTCTCGGTTCAACCATAAACAATGCGGTGTTGCATGGCTCTCCCTTGGTAGCAAGGATAAGATTTGGTCTCAAGAGAGGAGGTGACGTACCATTGCTCACCGAAAGTTGAAATAGATAATCAAGATGGGCCCGTGGCATAATGTCAGCGTCCAAGAAAATTACCCGCTTGTATTCGGTCATGGTGAGTACTTTAAATTTTTCGTATACAATCTGGGCAAAGGATTCATTTTCAACGGCGTCCAGTATTCGTATCTTTATTCCCAGCTCCTTGAGCACTCGTTCGTCCTCAACGGGTAGTCTCCCCTTCAAATTTGATTCTGAAGAGAGTTGTGCCCACAAAACAAAGTCTGCTGTCGAACCCTTTTCTCGAAGAATCTTTGCGGAAACGAATACATTGTAGAGGAATCCCTTGTACCCCATGTTTTCCTCGTTAATAGATCCAACTACCCATGCGTAGGCATATGGAGAATTCGTCATTTTCGTCTTTTCTACTGGCATTTTGAAGTGTTCAAGAGCATCGAATAATGTATCCTGGATTCCTGTGCCTGGGCCCTCGGAGGTGGGATGATAATGGTACAAGAAAAGCCGTAGAGCGCCGAGTGTCATAGTCAACGTAAAAACAAAGAAAAACAAGACATCTCTTTTTGTCTTTTTCTTTCTTATTCTGATCGGCATTCTAGAGACATTCGAACGAATTCCCTTAGTGGTGGTAAAGTCCAAAGGAATAGTAGTTGCCTGGGCCCTCGGAGGTGGGATGATCATTGTAGCTCTCTGTAATTTTTCTCACAGCATTGGACCCTGGACTCTAGCGTATGCAGTTGTTGTTGTTGTTAAATCGCAGTACAGTCCGTAGATGTTGTGAGGCTCTAGATCACGGGTAATAACCTTACCTCTAGAGTAAGGGTAATTACTTCTACACTAAAGGTCCGTCCTTCCTCTCTCACCCCACCATGCTTTGTACAGTAGTATGCTGCCGTAGCGGTTAGTAAAGTACTCGTGGGAAGCAGATTGTTCATCATGGAGCGGAGTGACGGGGTCTCAGTCGGGGTTACAATTGAGTCATATTGCTTATTTGTTTCCTTCATAATTGTTGGAGAAGTGTTTACCTTTTTGGGTTTCATGTAAATGTTGGTGTATTGTGGAGGTCAGCGACCCATTAATACATCAGTTTGTTCGTAAAATTTGATCCTTCCAAGAGGTTTCATGAATGAGTCAGCACAATTGTGTTCAGTGTTAACACGTGCCAGTATCATGCGGTCGTGTTCCACCCAGTCTTGTAGGGCAAAATGTTTTATGTCCATATGCCTTTTTATACGAGTTGGTTGGGAGGAATTTGCCACATGAAGTGTCTTCAAATAGGACAGTTGGCATGTGTTGTTTGAAGCCTAGTTCGAATAGGATAGATCGAATGTAAAGGATCATTTTTCCAGCCTCTGCCGCAGCAGCAAATTCTGCCTCTGTTGAAGATAGAGCAATAGTCGGTTGATATTTTGTTTTGTATCTGATTACACCTCCCGCTAGCATGATGGCGATACCAGTGACCGATCGTCTGTGGTTGCGGTCCGTTCCCCAATCAGAGTCAACATAACCATGGATTGTGCCCGCTTGTTTAGTTGGAGGTATTGCAGACATAATCTCTGATTTTGATATGCAAGAATCCGATAGTATAGCTGGGAGGGTAACCATAGGTTTCTTTTGCCAGAAGTGTATACTGCGGGATTTTGTGAGTGCTAAATATTTCATCAAGTGTCATAATGCTTGATAATGGATCTTAGCTGGGTTATTGGAATATTGGGATAGTTTGATAATAGCACTGGATATGTCAGGACGTGCTACTGTCATTGCATAGATGGCTTCACCAATTACTTGATGATAATTGAAGAATTGATCCTTGAGTTGTTGTTTTTCTTTGGCTGTGGATGGTGGAGTGGCAATTTCGAGGTTCGCTTGATATGATGGATCATCTCACATAGGTATTGGATTATGTTGTTGAATGTCTTCTTGCCAGCCGTGAGAATCTAACACTTTATTAAGGAATGATTTACAAGATATTTTAACAAAATGATGGGTTTGAGAGATATCAATTCCATGAATTTTTTTTAGGCCAAGATCATTTAAGGGGACACTGAGGTGTTGACTGGCCAATCATTTTAATGACCAATTGTGCAATTTCAGGGTTACAACAGGCGACAGCAAAATCATCCACCTGACAAAAGAATAAAACTTTTTGATCCTTAATGGTTTTCTGGTAAATGCATTTTTCATGTGTAGTATTTTTAAATCCTTCTTTCTTGAGAATATTAGATATATGTTTATCCCAGAGTCTAGGTGATTCAGGATGCCCCTGCATTGCATGTTGGACAGGTAGGACATGTCCTTTAGGGATAGGTGGTCGTCCTAGTTTATTTTCCCACCAGTTATGGAATTGGTCATCAATAGCCATATAGAATGGTTGTTGTGGAGCAGGTGCTTCTGCAAATGCATGACCAGCATCAGCACCATACATACACATGCCTAAAATGGATGATAAAGCCCAGAAAATACGGACTGCGGGTTGTTCCACACATGATGCATACGTGTGGGCTAGCTTTACTGCTTGACCAAACTGTTTACCTCCATTACATGTTCCTCGTGCTTTTACTTTCATACCATTGTGTCCATGATCCTTCCACAGATATGTCCATACAAAGGGAAGTACCGTTGCCTTATTATCAGGTCTAGCACAAGGTGCCCCAAACATTGCTTGTGCTTGGTAGGCATCCAGTTGCTTCCATTCAGCTGGTTCCCATTTGGTTCTCCAGTCCTCACATTTTAGAAGTTGTTTCCTTGTGAACTGGACAGATTCCAGGTGTGCCATTGCCAAATTTATTATTGCTATTTCTGATGGTTGAAGCCATAGATTAGAAAGCTCTCCATATTTCATTTCATGTAGATGTTGAGTGATATGATGTAGTTGATCAAAATGCAGTTGGGGATTGCCCGATGATGTAAGTGGATTAGCGATGTCCATCTGGGCCATTGTAACCTTGCATTGTTTTGAAGTTGGGTCTTGTTGGAGTGTCTTAACTATATCCAGAAGTTGCCTTACAGTATTAATACGATGACCATTGATGGCTCTAATAGTGGCATGGCAGTATTTACTGTGCCATTGGTGAATCTTAGCAGCAGGTGTACCAGATCTGCAGTTTTTGATAGTTGGTCTAGAGTCTGGTTTGTTCAATTGGAGATCAAAACCCAGGGTAGGATGGGTAGGATGTATCCAAATGGTTTCCGTATCAGATGGACCATGTATGTCCAGAGAGAGTTCAAGACTGAAAATGTCCTTGTCATTGGGGTCCAGGAAAATAGGTGGAGATGAGGTTTGATTTTTTGGTGGCTCCTCTTGAATGGTACATATCATGGGAGTGATATTTTCAATTGGGTCAGACAGGTATGCCCCCGCTGCTGTTACAGATTCTTGGAGTGGTGCAGCATCAAGAGGTGCCAGGAATTCCTGTGCCATAATGTTCAATGGTTGGCCATGGTATTCATGCTTGTTTGGAGTCTGATCACCCAATTTGATAAGTTTATCAAATTCTTTTGGTCGCATGAGTGGTTTAGCGTAATGGAACTCATCATGGGTAACATGTGTGGCAGTTTTAATGCAATGAGTATGTTGGTCCCAGTATACAATGTTTTTATCTGTTCCAGTGTATTGGAGAAAACGACCTATGGAAGCATGATCATCTAATTTAGCCGGATGAATGCCTGGTTTCCGAGCAGTGATACTGCTACCAAATACCTTGAGATGTGACAAATCCGGTGTAACATTAGTATTGCCATGCATAGACCATTTGGATAAACCTTCAGTGGATGCTACTTTATGATCTGGAGAAAGAACAGTTCCTGATGATTGAGGACTGTACCACCTTGTTTTGTGATAGTCAGGTATTGACCAATACCATCACAAATGCATGGTGCTTGTGCATTTGCAGAGTGAACTGTATAATCAACAATACCTTGGTAATTAAGAAGAAAGGTCTTGTCACCGGTTAAACTGCAATTGGCCCCTGGGTCCACCTGTACGAGATGCATGGTTTGCTATTTTTTTTCACTATAATTAACTTGACATGCCTTCTCTCCTTCTCCAACTCCAACCCTTTAAGTATTGTTCTACCCCTTCCCAGCACCATTCCAACGACTATTGAAAATGAACAAGTACAGGAGAGCAATGATGCCTATGTAAATGAAATCCATATATTACTTAGGAGAGAAGAAAAAGAGGAATCGCTGTTAGCAAGAGATGCAAGCCTGCCCTTGAACAGTATGTGCAAAAATGAAGAATTAGATTCTGTGGAGTGACTGACAGACAGGGTTTTGAAACTCGATTTAATTGACTTTGATAAGGACTTGGAGATCAATTCCGATGACTCAGACAATGATCTGGTGTGAATATTACTAATCAGATCTGTTAGATAGATACATAAACTAATATATTCTGGCCTACCATTGCAGATGAGGCCCTTCATAACGTAACTTAGAGCATATGAACATAAATTTTGTGATTTTAGCATTTTTAGTGTTTTTTTGGAAAAATTGAAAAAACTAAGAACCGCATCTGCAACTTTGAGCCAGAATATAATAGTTTATGTATCTATGTAAAAGGTTTGATACTAGCTTCTGACCAAATTATGGGATGAAACGGATCATTCCCAGGGTGTTGGGGTCTAAAACGAGAAAAATTTTAAAAAATAAAATTTCTAGATGAAAGCACGGAAAATCTGTCCCCGGGGGGTTGAATTTTCATGTTTACGAAAAGGAGTGAATGTAAGCCGATCTACCACCTTAAAGTGTGACTATTGGCACGTACCTGTACCCGTACTTGGTTGAATTATGTTTATTTCTAGAGTAGTAACGATAACAGGATAGGACCTGGGATGGTGTTAGTATGAGACCTAAGTAGTGCTCTCTCTCTAGAGACGGATTTCAATATCAATCGGAAGGTCGGACTATTCTATCAGCGACAATAACATGCAATAAAAATTGCCTCGTAGTCCAACCCATATTATTTGCAAAAGAGTTCACATACAGGAGTGTAGACACAATTCGGACAGCGGTGGTAGGTACTTTCTCAAAATAGAAACCATACAACTTGTAGGATGTATGACCTCATCGTTACAAAAGAACAGGAAACGAGTGAAGATTCGTATATTCATATTATGTTCATGTTTCTAAAGTATTGAATTGTAGATTTTTTCGTATTGATCATTGCCCAGACATAACAACTCAAGGCTGGTATGTTGTAAGCTATGGGATGTATTGTTATTTTGGCCGATTCCGATCGCATTAACGTGGGAAGAGGAAAAGCTAGGTCTACAGTCGTGTTGAGAGTATGCTTTGCACATTCATACATAATTGGGCTTACTAGACTACTGCTCTCCTCTATTTCCTGGTTTCTCATGGGATACCGTTCAATAAGATTAGTGTATAAGGAAAGAGTGCGTCCATTGGTACAGACCGACAGCTTTGAAACTGGCATTAATACGGCTGTTTAATGAACAGCATAAGGAGCTGTTGAACTCTTTGTGAACAACAGATTTCTCAGTAACACTTAGATAGAGGTAACATATATCTATCTTCATCATAGATCAGGGTCATCGTCTTCTTGGTTATTTGTTGTCGGGACTGCTTGCGGTAGCCCAAAGGAAGGTGCAGCGAATTGGAATAATGGAGCTGGAGCTGTTTCCTCGGGATTTTCCCACTCATTATCACTATCTTCTTGCAAGGCAGAGAAGGCATTATTTACCGATGTAGGTACGTTCTCTTCTGCTTCCGCCATATTCCATGTAGCTCGTTGTTGTGCTGCTAACAGTTGGAGCTTATTGCTGTTCGACATAACCTGTGTATCTGGCCCACTATTTGTAGTAACTTGTTGTCCAATATCTTGAAACGCTTGTACGCGACTGGTAGCCTCCTCCATTAGACGTGCTGTACTCTTTTGAGCGTCGTCAATTATCAATGTTGCAGGAGCGAATGTCGGCATTATGACAGATCCCTTCTTTTTCCCACTTTTCTTGGAAGCAAGTGCTTTTTGACGTTCTTCCATGGAAGCAAATTGCCTATCGAAGTCAGCTTGTTCCTCATCTTCGTGGCTTCTTGGCTTTTGATTTGGACTGTCCTTCCCAAGCCACGGCGCTTGAGGTTTGACAGGCTTATTGATTGACTTCGTAGCGTTCGACCTTGGTTGTTTCTTTTTGGAGTCCAAGACAAGTGCTGTAGTTTGCTCTCGGCCTCCTCCTTTTTTTACTGAAACACCAAACTTCCTGGAGCGTGACGCAGCGGTAGCCTTTGCTTGCTTTTGCTTTGATACTTTTGACCGCTTCTTACCCATCTTTAAATTATAAGTTGGTCTTCTATTTGCAACTTTGAAGTGATTTCCCTCTCTTGTAGTGTATGTTCTTTTGTTCAGTGTGGCGACAGGTAAGTTCTTCTCTCAAAACTCAAAATAAGTTCTAGAGGAAGAAAGAAAAAAATAATGATACAACATCCGCTGTGAGAAAGTCCATTGGTTGTCGTGAGTCGTGAGAGGGTCGCCCCTGTTAGTTTTTCGGGGGAGGGACAAGCCTGAGGCCTAACATAATTTGAGATTGGGAATGACAGACGATAAACTGGAAGTGTCGTGCTTGCTCGGAAATCTTGACTTCGCTTACTTCTTCTCTAACAACCACGCACGGACAGACAGTCAGCAGGACCTCTCTCTCTAGAGTCAAGAGAGAGTCAAGAGAGACTCTACTAGTACCAGGTACTAGTACCAGTTACCAGGCTCTCTCTCTCTAGAAAGAGGACTACCTGGTACCTCTCTAGAGGTCTACGGTAGAAGTTGTCGGTTCTCAGTTCAGTCCTGAGGAGAGATGCCGACGATACCGAGCGAGCGAGCCGGATATATGAGAAAAGTCGTCGGTGTCTTTTTTTCTCAGATCTTGCATGCCCACATTTCACATTACAGAACACTAACACGTCAGAACCTAGTGTCCACCATGGCGTCTTCGTCTCTTGCCGCTGTTGTTGCTTGTCTTTTGACATCGTTTGCTTCAGGTTTTCTTTCTCCTAAACCTGTTTTAAGGACAAGGTCACAATGTGTTGGCACACTGAACGCTGAGAAGACCGCCACATTTGGAATGGGCTGCTTTTGGGCTCCATCCGAAGACTTGTTGAAGGTCGATGGTGTGATTGACACTGTTGCAGGATATACTGGCAATCCTGAGGCAAATAAAGCTCCTACTTACGACAATGTATGCTATGGTCGAAGGTGGGTGGAAGGTGTTCGAGTTACCTACGATGATTCTAAAATATCCTACGAACAGCTTCTCGATGCTTTCTTCGAAACTCAAAAACCTGATCCTCGATCACGACAATATTCGTCCATGATATTTTACAATTCTGAAGAAGAAAAGAAGGCTGCTGAATCTTGGTTAAGCGCTGACCGTATTCGTGACGATGGAGTTTCAACTAAATGGACAGAATTGGAAGCTGCGAGTCCTTTTTACATGGCAGAAGGGTACCATCAACGATATTGGCAAAAGATGCGTCCAAGAATGGCTGTGGGAGTACTTTTGATAGCCATCGGGACTGGCATTTTGGACCGCTTCGTCCCTGTTGACTTTCAGCAAACTGTACAAACATGTGGCAATGCAGGAGTTTTGTTAGGTTCACTTTACATTCTTGCTGAACGAAAATTAGATGCTAAGGTCGTGGAACTGCCATGATGATGTTTAAAACGCACAAGATTTTGATCGACTGGATATTTGAATGAAAGATGCAGTCACATGGCAACTATGTACAAAAAATATAGATTAGTACGCGCTCTACAGTATCTAAATTAGAAGAAGAATTATTCTCCTTTATAAACTGGTGTTCTGCCTTCTCGAAACGCCGCAAGACCCTCCAAGCGATCTGAAGTAGGCACTATACGCTGATAGTGGTGTCTTTCAACAAATAATGCATTCGCCATATTATCAGCTTCCAAACCTTCATCGATTGCAGATTTAGCTGCACGAATTGCGAGCGGCCCATTCTTGGCAATCTGCTTTGCAATCCTATAATGCACAGTTTTAATAAACATGTACCAAAAAAATCTAGTTAGGTTCACTTTTTCAGGATAATTGTGGTGATAACTGAAACAAAGCACTTACTCGAGAGCTTTGTCTTCTGCTTTACCTGCATCTACAACATGCTGAACAAGGCCGTATTCAGCTGCAGTTGTTGCATCGATACGTCGTCCAGTGAATATAAGTTCTTTCGCCCTGGCGGCACCAATTAGACGTGGGAGTCTTTGGGTTCCACCAGCACCAGGAATAATTGCTAGACTTGTTTCTGGCAAACCCATTACAGCATTTTGTCCTGCAATACGAATATCAGCAGCAAGTGCCAATTCAAGCCCTCCCCCGACAGCTACACCCTCAATTGCAGCCACTACAGGAAAGGGAAGTCGAGCAACACGATCCAACGTATTTCGCAACGATGTTACAAAAGCAGATGCTTCGACTTGAGTCATAGTGGCTCTTTCCTTTAAATCGGCACCTGCAGAAAAGACTTTAGGAGAATAAGATGTCAATACTACACATCGAGTCTCTGAAGCATCGTCGCTTTTCGATGATTCTAAATTTTCAATTGAATCTTGAAGTTGTTGGAGCATGACAGATCCCATTGCATTTGCTTTTGGTCTATTCAACGTAAGAATAGACACAACAGAGTTGTTGTCACAGGCAACGTGTTCTAAACAGATATGCTGTTCATCTGGCACAAGGGTGGTAGAAGAAGTAGAAGTCCGCCAACGATGTTGAACAAGTGAGATGGATTGACGTTGACGACATGATGATGCCAGAATGTGTTGGGGATGTAGAAAAAATCTCGACGTATTTTTTATGGAAGTTGTCACGAGTTTGCTAGTCATGATTACTTTGAAATACCTTTGTGCAAAAGCTTGAATGGCAGATTTGCAGTGGGATCAAGTGTTGAAAACAAGGTTGTGAGCACGAATGTGACGTCGTAACTGTAAGTTCATATGTGGGCATCAAACATCCCAGAACATCAAAAGAAGTTTCGATATCAGATCTGTCTCCCGAGTAGTGTGTGTTGATGGTACGATTTGTGAAATTGCATACATTGTCCATTTCACGTATATTTATTATTGGTAAGTATCTGTATGTAAGATCCAATACCTTATGATGTATCACAGATGTTGAGAGAATCAGCACCGCCGGATACAGTACCTGATGTTTCTAACCCAAAAAAAATATGATGTTCTGTTGAGATTTCATATTTTCAAATGTGACATTGACTATGAAGTTGTCATCCCTTTCTTGGTGTGCCTGTTAAAGATTCCCAGTTTGAAGACAATTTTAAAAATAAAAAAGAACTAAGAGACCATCTTAGGTCAAGATATGAATTCTCTGCCACCACCACGACAGTCACAGACACAAGTGTTAAAGGTTCTCACACAACAACAACAACAACAACAACAATTAATTTTTAGTGAAAAGCAATACAAGATTGATAAACACTAATTTCTTATAACTCACAATTTACTTTCATGAGAAGGGAGGGGGTTACATTTGTTTTATAAAAAATTAAAAATATGAAATTACAAAATATTTTTTTAAGAGTAGTATGTTTTGCAACTGTATATTCATGCTAATAAAACCCTAATCCTTACACATTTCTTTTGGTTGCAAAGTGCTTGGCTAACCTTGTCTTTTTAGCTTCTTTGTCAGATAGGATATGATATTGTTGTTCTTCTTTGCATCTTTCTCCATTTCCAACTATCATGAACTTGGTGAACGATCTTCCTGCCTATGTTTGTTGGTAGCAGAAGTAAGGCTGGATGGTTTGTGAGTGGCAGGTATCCATTTATTATCATAACATATTTGATTAAAATTGGCTATGCACACTGCAGTTGCCATTACATGAAATCCTTTTGTACTTTTGCTGTCTAAAATTTTCATTTCTGACAGCACCTTGTGGTCATATGACCATTCTGACTTATATACATTACAGATGTATTGTCATGACATTTTTACTATGCTATTTGCACTTAGTCAAGTTGTGGAGTAATGAACTCAAGGAGTCATCACTTCCAAGAAGTTCTTTCTCCAATAAAGTGCATGATCCCATGGATGAATCCTTCTGCTTCTTCAAAGAAGACAAGAAGATAAAAGTATTAAATGCATAAGGGAAATAATTCTTACCAACTGATCAATAATTGAGTTTGAATACAATTTGAAATCCCAGCTTATGCTTAAAGGTCCGGTCCAGGAATGAGTGCATTGATGCATCTTCTCAAGGTTCTTCCCTTTGATTGCAATGGGTTCACTGTGATTAGGTATAGTTTGTGCACTTAAGGAGCTATCCTTTTCATCCAATGTCTTCTTTTCTACTTTGATATTGCTAATGGAGGGTCTACTCTTCAAGAGATCACTGAGTCGTGTACTGCCAAAAGATGCTCATTTTTTGCAAATGGCTGGGAGACTACCTGATACAGTTAAAGAGCCACCTTCAGAGAAAGG
>WKLE02000605.1:41484-71597 GCA_014885115.2 Asterionellopsis glacialis
GATCTTAACGTCCATTTTTGAAGTCAATATGTTGACTCGAAATTTGACTGAATTCAGTCAAAAGGCCTGGAGGAAATCCGGTATTTAAGGGCAAATTCCCAAGCTTGAACTTTGCAATGTTGCCTATTTCATGATGCAATCATGACATCATAACAAAATTTTTCCTTATATAAAAATAAATTTCACCATTTTCTACAAGCACTAACCCTAACTCTAAATATGCTAACTGAACAATGGTGCCATTTTTCAAGCTTGAAATTGCTTATTGAGTAGTAAAATTCCAAGCTAGACCTTTGCAATGCATCATTGCTCATTGGTGGATGGGGACGGTAGTAGATACTACTAAGCATGGCAAGGAAGGCATCAATGTATTGGTAGGAACAAAAAAAGGATGATTTCCTGTAAAAGCAAGTGTTTATAAGGAGAACACGCACGTTTGATACTATAAGAAGAAAAGATGTACAGTTTACTGAAGTAAGAAAAAGGGAATGGTTGGTGGATGCAGGGCAAAATATATTATCATGACTCAAAAAAGAATTTTTGGAGAAATTTTTTGAAGAAATTTAATTATTAAATATATCTAATATTTTAGGTGTGTAATACTTATGAAACTATGGTTCTAAATAAGTATGTCCAAAAAGAACATGGTTGGATGCCATCTCCACAGTCTACCAGACCACACTAGTTATGTCTGAGGGACAGAAAATTGGTGAAGTCATGTGTAAGAAGGGGATAGTTATTGGAAATAGCTTTTTTTAATTTGTATTCTTTAGAAGAGCCAATTATATAGGAGTATCATTATCTTAAAAGAAAATTCTAATTAATCATTATAATGGTGATCCTGTTGCATTATCATTATTAGTATACAGTTTTTCTGGTGAGGCATACATAGAAAATCTGAAGTAATATTTTTCATGTATGAATCTTATTGCCCCATATCATGTAAAACAAATCCCAACCAAAAAGCTGTAGAGTGCTGCAAGTGGTGGGCAGCTGCCTTTACAATAGTGCTGCTCAACAAAAGCAAACTCCATTTTTCCACTCTTGGTTGCAATAGGAGGAGCTACAAATACATTTGTAAACTAGAATGAATGAGCTTTCCAACAATATACAGAATCTGGGGGTTGGATAAGATTTTGATTTGTTGTAACCATGTTGTAGTGAAGTTATGTCTGACCCCCGCCACTGTTGTAGTAGGACTCATCTGCCTGCTGTCCACTGCCAAATTCTTTGCATTCCATGCCAATATCTTTTCCATTTTTTGTTATAGATTACACTCCTCTAGAGTCTTTACAAAGCATTGCACTGTGCGCCAGGTATTTTCAATTTTCACATGGTCTCTGATTTCTGACGACGAAACGGCCTGGCTGTACAAGCAATCATAACTCTATCTTTTGTGTATGAAGGAATGAGTGTATGCATAACAGCGCTACTCCTAATAATACAAAATCTTTTTCTGTCTGCTGACGTCGACAAGTCGAACTGGCTGGCTACTGTAGCCACAGTATGTAAGGGCATGTATTAATACCTGTAAGTTCTCACTGTACAATGTACATTCTGCAAAATGTACCAGGTACGTGACTTTGTAGTGGAGTCTCAGTACATTTAAAATTCCCAGGATAATCTTGAAGTTTCCGGCGCCGATCTTTACCGATCTGTGGTCTGTCCTTCACCTTGACGTACGTAGGGTCGTATCCTTGGGGCTTTCTCACGTTCTGCAAAGAGACAGCGAAATCTAGGTAAGTTGAAACCGACGAACGACACAATAGTTCGCTGTTCAATTGCAAACCGATAGTCACGATGAAGTCTTTCGCTGTCCTTTTCGCCCTTGCCCTTGTTGTGGTCTCCACCTCGGCCTTTGCTCCCTCTGTTAGCAAGAGCACTCTTGCCAAGCAAGCCACAAAGCTTAATATTGTCCCCTTGAAGCGCCCAGAGGGAGAATACACCTACGATGATGGTCTTACTGATCTCGAACGTCAGCAGCGAACAACCATCCCTGCTTTCCTTACCGGATCTGCCAAGTCCCAAGCTGATCCCTCCACCATCCGTGACGATCTCGATGATGTTTCTTTCGAACTTCCTGGATGGTTCTCTGCTGTTGGATCTCTTGCCGGTACCTTCATCTTCTTCGCCATCTTCAAGGCCGGACAAGACCCCACTTCTTACATCCAGTAAGCATCGAAGAAGAAACTTTCTTGGCGCTTTTCCAGGCTGTTAACATTGATTGCTATGGTGTTGGAGGAAGTCGATCCGTGTTCCAGCCGAAAATCATTTAGATTAAATGTAAGATAAACTATTTTTATCTTGGAAACCAAATATTGCTAAAATTGTAGATTTTTTCGTTTTGTCTATCGATTGCTAATGAGTTCATTACATTTTCACGAGCACCACAGGATGCTAGCATTTCCTCAAAAGCCTTTCTTTCGATCAAATATCCTGCGTATTCAGTTCCCTTCCTCCTGCGCGCTGTACATCACAAAACTTTGACACAGACTTATGTTCAATTCCTCAACTGCTACAAACTTACAATTTCAACACAGGTTTATCATCTGTACGTTACGGTTAACAAGTTTGTCAAACTTGGATAATCTGCAATCAATGATGTGATTGAGGTCTTATCGCTGTTGTTGAAAATTATCAAAAAGATACAATGTATTACGGATGTATGTTTTGAAACTTATTCATTTTTAGCATAACAAAAACTTTGTCCTTTGGTGGATTGATGAGAACTTCATTGCGGGTCCACCAGCTTGAGTTGAAAATACTTGTATAATTGCTAGACATTCGAGTGCAATTTGACTCTCTGAATAGTATGAATTCAAGTAACTCTGTCCGTAGAAGAAAAAAGTTCACAGAATTGATGATTACTTTGACCCGCTACGTGGTTCCCCGAACGGAGACCCTCTTGCGGTAAGAAAGGGCAAGTTCTGATTGTCATCTTGATCAAGAATACAAGACGACGAAGAAATCGAAAGCAGCAGGCATTTTACTTGGTTTTAAAATATTCTTATCAGGATCTTATTAACGATGGCAATAAAACATATAAGAAACTACTAATTGGCAGCACATGAACTACTATGAAAAAATTAAGTCACGCCCACATGCCAAAAACAAGAATCATCTTCTACCAAAGCATAAACAAACCTCCAATCATGGCGACCATGGCACCAACGGTTGTCTGCACTTTAGAGCTTGCTGAAAGATTGGCCCTAAGATCAGCCCGGATCACATAGTAATCAGAGCCATAAGGCTCGTAGTCTGCCACACAATCGTTAATACTTATATGCCATAAAGGCGTCACCAAATTGCTCACAGGGACCTCATTGTGGATTTCGGATTGCACACGGCCCGAAAGAAACACACGTTCATCATGATCTGAGGTGACTGAAAGTTGATCCAACAAAGAATCGACTTCGGTCGAAGCAAAGTTTGCGTGGTTGTTACCCCCTTCTGAGCCAAAGAACGCATTGAGGAACCAAGCAGGATCACCAGCTGGCAACGTGTGCTGGGCCCACATGAGCATGTCAAAAGTCCTCTCCTCCATGATCTTCTTCGTTTCTGACCAATCATCACCTGTAAGGGTGGTTTTGACCGTGATGCCCAGATCTCTCAATGCGTCAGCAATAAGTGGCTGCATGATGACGAGACCAGGGCGATGAGGGTAAGCAACAAGGCGGACGGTGAGTGCTTGTCCATCCTTCACGCGCTTGCCACCACTGAGTTCCCAACCAGCATCAGTCAAGAGTTTTTCAGATGCAGATTTATCACCATGTGCATCAGAATCGTCAGTGAAGTAAGGAGAATTATCAGGAAACAGACTACGGGTGGGATGTCCTCCAGCTAGAGCTTGCGAGAGCACAGTGCGGTCAATCGCCCTGTCGATCGCCTTGCGCACAAGAACATCTTGCATGGTATCCAAATTGTAAAAGGCCATGTAGTGATAGCCTACCTCAAAGGACCTGATTTTGACATTCTCCACCTTTCGGAGTTCAGGAAGTTTGTCAATCGGCAAGTGGAATCCAATGTCAACTTTATTCTTCTTGACACCTTCAGCCAGAGCGTGACCGTCTGCGAACTTCTTGACCTCAATCGAGGGACGTTCATCTGCATTAGGGTAGTGCTCATTGGGAACAAGGTCTAAGTGATCATTTGGTTCAAAATGTGCGATAGAGTATGGGCCTGTAAATACAAATTTTTTGTTTGCATCTCGAGTATAGATGACGAAAACCCACTCGGCAAGGACAGATTTCATAATGTGAGTGGGACGTTCTGACTGAATCTTCACGACGCGGTCATCTGATGCAGTAGCTGTGATAGATCCTAGGGATGCTCTTGCATCATCATTTTTCTCGTTTTGTTCATTGAGGGAGGCAGCTACATGAGTGGCGTCGGCTAGAGTTCCGTCAGAGAACTTGCGGCCAATCTTGATCGTCACATCCCACTCAGTATCACTGATCTTGGAGACAGATTCAGCTAACTGGCCAACTATTTCACCACTCTTGTTGACAGTAAAGAGCTTCTCGGCAACACCGTGACTTATGAGAGCCCAGGGGTTACTACCTTGGGTTGGGTCGACATCACCCGTGATAAAGGTTTGTCCAACAAGCAAAGGTTCACGGCAATGATCAGCCGAAGCAAGGCCCAATGTAAGAATTCCTATGAGGTGCTTGAGTTGAAACATGCTACTACTAATGTGGCTTTAGAAAAATCTAAAAGGATTCGGCGGCCCATCAATTTTTGATATCGTCATTCCCAGTTTTAAATTTAGGGCAAAGGAAACAAAGAAGATCTAAGTGAGCATCATTCTTTTTAAGTCATCTCTCCGAATAAATCGGAAAGGCTTCTTCGAAACATCACCAAAGACAAGACTTACCTTCAAAATCAAAAATATTCAATTTTATGATTACTACCTTTAAAATCAGAGATCTGTGATTTTATGAGTGGTTTTGTGAGTATTTTTTTAGACGTCAAAAGATGCTGTCAAAAGATTTTTTTCACAAAAGTGGCTCTAAAATTTTTCAGGGGCAGTACTATTTTTTTAGCCTAACTTTGTAGAGCTCCTTTGGCCCAAATTTGTAAGCCTCTTTGGCCTAAATTTGTACAGGTAGAGCCTAACCTCGGCCTTAATTTGTACAGCCTCCCTGTGTTGAATATTGATCCACAATTTGACAGTTTCAAATTACAGTACCTGTAATTAAAAACCAATGTGTGCTGTGTCCAGCGTATGACTGCAAGTAAAGGTATGTAAAACAAGTAAAGGTTCATCCTAGGTCAAACGGCAATAATTAGCCGAAGCAAGGCCCACCACAAGAATTCCTATGAGGTGCTTGAGTTGAAACATGGTACAAATGATGTGGCTTCAGAAAGATTTCAAATGATTCAGTAAATAGTATTCCTTCAAAAACAAAGATTTATGATTAGTTTTGTGCGTATCTTTTAAGGCTTCAAAAGATGCTGTCAACAAAGATTTTTTCAAAAAGTGGCTGTAAATTTTTTCAGGGCAAGGCTAATTTTTAGCCTAAAATTGTAGAGCCTCCTTGTGTTGAACATTGATTCACAATTTGCAATTCTGAATTAAAATCAGTGTGTGCTTTCCAGCGTATAACTGCAAATAAAGGTTTGTCCAACAAGTACAAATTCATCCTTTGTCAAACTGCAGGGCATTGCATAAATAATAATGGAGTCTAGGTCGTACATTTCAAAACCCCCCCACAAGAACGGTGCTCACCATTGTTTCAGTGCAATGTGATTCTATTTCCCAAAGAACTATTTTTCAAACTGCTTTGGAGTTATGCTGTAGGACTTAGACCAGTACGAAATAAATCGGGAATGTCTAACATGTTATGAAATAAATTTCTAGAGGTGAGAGACGACTGTTGCACTCAAGGAGTGCCTCGGTTTAAGGTGTACGTGTATACCTTTAGTGTTGCCACAAAGTGGGTCCTAGTTGCATTGGTTCTACCAAATCACGCCATGCTAACACAAATATGTACGTAATTATTGGAAGCATTTACCTACTTCTTGACCACGTGGTTCTCCACTCTAAGTATTTTATATTTAGAGTCAATGTACCAGATACCTTTTGGCTTTTTAGATACGAAACAAAGCAAGTCCTTGGGGATTGGCAAAACATCATGTGACTTCTTCAGTAGAGATGATGATGGCACTATGTTGTCAACACCAACGGATTGCTTGGAAAAATCTTTCGAAATTTTCTCAATCAGGAGGTGATCGCCCATCTCTTCAGAATTTTTAGAAAAGTTTTATTTGATTGTCATTTTGTGAGATATGATGCTTCCAGTTCATTAACAGTAAGTGATTGGACATTACAAATGCGTTTCTAATGTGAAAGAATGAAGAATTTTTCTGCAATGATACTACTTTCTGCATTTCTCATCCAAGTTCATTAGTCGCAGAATAACAATGATACAATTGAACTGGAAACGCACAAGACAAAAAGAAGGAGAGAAAGCGAGGAAGCAAAAAAACGTGTAATAGTTGATGTTGCTGTAAGCTAAGAAGAACTAAGATGACAAAAGAGGGATACCAATACGGCAATGACTAGGAGTATTGTACCTACGTAGCTGCAATCCTAATCGTATGGAGCGAATGTCTATATCGATTGAACCATATTTATCAATCAAGGATACAGCTGTAACGCGCGCGAAGTAAAAAAAAGAATAAAGGGTAGAAAAAAGAATAAACATAAAAGTAAAGATTCGTTTTTGTTTTTGTCTCGCGTTCGTGGTCACTTCGAAATAGCAAAATTTCTCAACAAATCTCTCTCTCTCTCTCTCTCTCTCTCCATTTCCTACAATTAACGTAATCTTCCAGCTTGATAATCACGTTCATCAAAGTAGCTTGTCTGAACTACATTAGGACCAAAGGTCCTCCCTGAAAGTTCTTTATCGGCAGACTGAGCATCATTGGCAGTTGCATATTCAAGAAAGATTTTTTTAATAGCAGAAGCTTCAACACCATCTTGAGCTCGAGGTACTTTCATAGATACCAAATCTCCAAACTTGGAACATTCTGCATGGACTTCTTCAAAAAGACCTCTATATTCTTCTTCAGTCGACAAGTCTTCATCTGTCACCATGTTATGTAACACAAGAATTCGCGTTGCCGGTGGTCCTTGTTGGTGTTGCGGGAGTAGTTGTTGGTGTTGTTGCATTTGTGGTTGTTGTTGTATTGGTGGCATTGGTGCAGCGGGGGCAACATTGGCACTTCCATTTCCAAAGGCAGCCTCCAAAGCAGCATTCGCAATTTCAAGTGCATTACTGGCTGATGGAACAGCCATTGCCGTCGTTGGTGCAGGAGCGTATGGGTTATATGTGGCCGCCGTCGTTGGTGCCATAGCAACAGGTGCAGCTGCAGGAGGCATGATATGCTGGTGCTGTTGTTGCATGGGTGGAAGCCCTGCTACTACAGGCATAGCAGAAGTAGGAGCGGGAGCACCACCTGCCATGACAGGAGGAATACCCGTAATTGGATCAGGTGGTGGAGGCATTGGTCGTAATCCCATTGCTGCATCAACAAGTTCTTCAATGTCGTAGCCACTGACAACAATCCGTCCGGATTGGTTTGGCACTGGGGCAGAAGGTGTTGCAGCAGCCGCAGGCATGACCGCACTAGGTGCTACCGCCTGTTGACGTTGTGCAGCAACACGTGCAGTCAAGGTCTTTCCACCTCCCAAGTCCATGCCATTCAATCCCATGACAGCTACTGGAGTTGCAGCAGGGTCCATGTACTCTACAAAGCAATAACCCTTGGAGGTGGCGGAGTCGGCATCTTCCTTGACCAAGTGGAACGCACGGACTCTTCCAAAGGCTGCTAAAAGTTCGAGTACTTGATCTTCTGTCAAATGGTAATGAAGACCTCCAATAAAGATTTTGTTGGGTCCATCATTGACAGTTCCAGAAATAATGCCAAGACGGGACACATCCAGTATTGGTAGTGAGGAGGGATGAACGGGAGGTGCCAAGGTAGGATTGTAGTCATTAGGGCGCTTGATCTTTACCTTTCCTTTGCCCATAATGTTAATCCCGTCCAAGGCCATACAAGCACTAGTCATTTCAACGGTCTTGAATTCCAAAAAGCAAAAACGACGTTCATGATTGATATAGACAGACAATATCGGGTCTTCATCGATCTTTTGCACGGCAGCATCTTGAATGGCCTGGAAGAAGAAACCATGGATATCATCCTCATTAAGATCGGCAGGCAAATGACCAATGTAGAGACGACGAGCATGTCTCGTCTGCTGAGATTGGATTGATACATCAGCCTGATTTCCTAATCCTGAAAAGTCTGTGGCAGCAAAGTTCGTCATGGATTTCGCAGCGGCATCGGCGGCAGCCTGCTCAGGCGTGGGACGCACATCAAATTTGGATGGACGAGCAAATCTTTTCCGACGTCTCTCCTCAACCCATGCTAATTCTTCTTCGTACGACTTGAAGACAATATCGCCTTTATTAGGTCTACGTCGTGGAGGTGGTGGTCCTCCACCTCCTCGTCTATCACCATATCCTCGAGGTGGGGGTCGACCACCACCACCTCCTCGATTGTACGGTGGAGGTCCCCCAGGCGGAGGTCCACGCCGATCAAAGTTACCATTAAGGTTCGGGGGAGGGCCTCTGCCCGACGATGGTGGCGGACCACCACGGATATTTCTGCCGTACTGGTCTCGATCTTGAGGAGAAGGAGAACGTCTACGTGGTGGAATATCACGGTCACCGCCTTGTCGTGTCATCCATGCTGGGGCGTTCGATACGCCTCGACCACGACCGCCAGGGTTGCTCATCGTGCCAACAATTATTTACTTTGTTGCTTTCGAAACTCGAGGCACCAAGGCCAGTTGAAAACCCTTCCAGCAAGCAGTACCTGTAAGCGGGAGTGCTCTGCGTGCCACAGGGTTATTTCACGTATTGCGCTTTTGATTTTTGTGTCGATGGCAAAGACATTTGCATGTCCGCATACTCTGTGGGAGCGCGCCGAGCTTCAATTTTGATCTCATAACCTAATCGCAGAACCCCATAAAAAATATCTGAAACCCAAGCGGGAAAGATTTTGTGCCATGTGCCGAGGACAAAAAGAGAGGTCTCTCTTTTTGTTCTTTGTCGTCGACCTGGTGACGGCATAAACGACAACAATGAGGAAGGCCTTGTAATCATACAAGTACCCATCCACCTACCGTGTAGCTTGAAAATAGTTCCACCTTTACAATCTATCTCTCTTACCATTTCAACAAAAAAAATGAGTCATAATGGTGAAATAATAAAAAAAGTGAAACCACCCAAATTGGGTCCAGAACCTACAATTCTATCCCGAAAAGAAATTGACGCTTTGTATGAAACAATGGAAGCGATTGTTGCAGCCTTACAAAAATTAAAAGTTGACTATATTGTAACTGGTGGATCACTTCTAGGTGCGATACGTCAACATAGTATTCTATTTTGTGATGATGACATTGATATTACCATCATTGATCATCAAGGTGATGAGGCCTACGAAAAAGTATCACGAAATTTAGCCAACCTTCTTGGACCAAAGTACCAATATACTATCAAACCATGGGAGGGTGGAGATAAGGTCAGGCCGAAACGTATGAGTAATGTTTTCGTAGATATATTTTGTTTACGGAGGTATTCCACAATGGAAGAATTGATTGACGTTATAGGGATAAAGAAAAATGGTCAACGACAAAGTGAGGAATATATTAAAAGCATTACAGACAAAATCAAGGAATGTTCTGTATCACAATCTGAAATTGCACCCCTGTGTCCTTTTTGGCATTTTTCAACCCGGAAGGCTGTTGAAATGTGGTCCAAGGAAGTATATCGAGAAAATGAACTTTTCCCCTTGACAAGAAATTTAAAATTTGGTCCTCTTCAAGGAATTACCGGTCCCAAGATGCCTGTATTGCTTCTAAAACGCGCCTTTGGTACAGATTGCTTTGATGTGTATTATCAAAGTGGAAGTCACAAGGTCATATCTAAAACCACCAATCACGTAGAAAGCCACCAAGAAGCAGAAGATGCCAGTGCTGCTACCCAGAATGGTGATTTGTTAAAGCCATTAGTTTTGGATGGAGGGACTTGGGAGGGAGGGCAGAAGGTACCTCTAGAAGATGAACATTATTTGCCCATGCAACCAATTGCTCGTTCTCAAAGACGGCCGACACTTCATGGGAAGGAACAACTCTTCAAATACTTATCGGACCAATCCAAACAAGAGAAAGAATGGCGACGTGCCGATGAGAAGGGAGCACGTCCGAACCGTACAATATACATGGATGGAGTATTCGATTTATTTCACATTGGTCATTTGGAAGCAATTCAACAGTGTGCTGAATTAGGAAATCGTGTTATTATTGGTGTTACAGGAGACAGGGATGCCTCTGGCTACAAGCGTCCACCTATCATGTCGGAAGATAATCGTGTTGAAATCGTAAGAGCCTTGCGTGAAGTGGACGATATTGTTTGCCCGTGCCCTCTTGTAGTAACTGAGGAGTTTATGGAAGAAAGAGGGATTGATCTAGTTGTTCATGGATTTGCAAACGATGCTGACGCAGAAAGACAATATGAATTTTTCGAAATACCAATAAAGATGGGGAAATTCCAAAGAATATCGTACTATGAAGGTCTCAGCACAACTGATATAATTAAAAAAATTAGATCTATACCCGACTCGGACGCACCTTCAGTTGTTGAAACCAAGATAAAAAGCAACCCACAATGGTTTGGGGCTGCTATAGCAGCGGCAACTGACAACTCTGCCTCGATCCCCACTGATCCTGTACCTCTAGCATTGCGGCAAGTTATGGAACCACATATACGCAAAGCAACTTCAAGAAGAGATTTGGCTCTTCATGCTATCAAACAAGCAACGGGAACAATGGCCTTCGACAAAACACTGTCTCAGTTCAAATGTAGCAAGCTTTTCGTGGAGGGAGATTTTGCCTTCGATACGGATGTACATCCTCTACGAGCTGCCTTACTTCATTCGATGGGACTATCAGAAGGGACTGAACTCAGTCGCATGCATGAAAATGTCGGAGTGAAGGATAATGCTCTTTATTCTCTGACAAAACAGCCAGAACACTTTCAGAGTGTATTTGACACTTTTGTCCAAAAAGTGTGCGCTCCCCACTTTGCCTCTCTATTTGACTGTGATGAGATATACTACCAGGCATTTCCTTGTGTAAGAATTTTACAGCCTGACGAGTTTAGTATCGGCCCTCACGCTGATGTTGCATACGGACACCACCCATGTTCCGTCAATTATTATATTCCCTTAACTGCAATTGGAGGTGCCTCAGCCCTGTTTCTGGAAAGTAGACCGGGGAGCGAGGACTGGCACCCAATCATTGGCGATTATGGGGGACTTGTGAAACATTTTGCTGGTGCCATTTGTACACACTGGACAACAGAGAACAAGACGGACAAAACACGGGTTTCTCTTGATGTCCGCCTTATTGCTGGACCAATGTTCCACGAACTTGTTTGTGGCGGTTCAAATCCAGGTGGACAACGTGATGTCTTTCGAGAGAGGGAAGGATACTACAGTGTCTGCAGACGAGAGAACACGGGGAAAGGCTTGGTTTGGAAACGCGATGGTCCACTTCTAGCACCAGATGCTCGGGTTGGATTTCCTTGGACAGTGAAAAACTGGGATAAGATATTGCAGAAGTAAATTAAAAAGTACAAAATTGATCATGTCCGAGTCTGTAAAGATGTAGATGCTCCTACTCAAAGTATTGGCACCGACCCCCTTGGTTTAGAGTTTAACCCTTTGAGGCGCCAAAGCTATGGCATGATCATTTGCATCTTCAGGGGCTTCACCGTCATCCTCTGATTCTTCATCAGCATTATCCTAGGTGATTTTTACTCATAAAAGTCATGAACGCTTCTTCTGTCGCTACTTCCTCGGCAAGCAACACGAAACAGAAAATGTGACATGCTGCAAGATGCAGATGTCTGAGTTCTGAAGTTCCAGTTTTCAAGAAAAAAAGGGCAATAGATCCCTTCTAGCAAACCAGCTGTCTTACCGAAGTTCTCATCTGTACTAGGTACGAACCCCAGGTATCAGATAACGCAAGTTAATTTGATACGACGATAGTATTACAGTAGACATATATTGTACATGTACTGTATGTCCGTCACTCAAATGGTTCGTATAAAACATAAAAAGAACACGCACATAAAATTCTTTTTCACATTTAGTTCTGTATCGGTAGGTCATTGCGATTCTTCTTGCAGTTGTCCAGTATCATATAAATTGTAATTGCGAGGGAGACGAGAGAATACTGCACTGTTGTCCTGATTGCCCAGAGTGCAGGAGTGTGAACAAGAAATAAAGTGAATAAGAGAAAGAATTGGTGAAATAATGCAACGAACACCCACCAACGATGATAACTCGTCGTCGTTAAACACTACACAGAAGTCCGTCAAAGGTCGTCATCGACGAGGAGTCTTCTTGTCATATTCGTCGAAAAAATATATTCAAATTGTTATCTCGGCATTGTTGATGATCATTAAACCTCAACCAGTAGCATCCCTTATGGTCCCAGCTCCAATGGTTCATTTTTCATTGGGTGCTGTTGCTGGTGCAGCTGGTGCAGTAGCTGCCTACCCATTTGATTACATCAAATCTCAAATGCAAACAGAAGAAGGCAAGGCAAAGTATAAGAACGGTGCTGATGCACTTTGCAAAATAGGATTGAAAGATCCAACGCAATTATTTCGTGGAGTTAAAGTGCAAGTTGTAGGTATTGCACCAGAAAAGGCAATCAAATTAGGCATGAATAATATGATAAATACTATGATTTTAGTCAATCTTGGACATTTGCCTTTATGGGGAGAAATTCTCGCAGGATCGATAGCGGGTGCATCTCAAGTTGTTGCGACAAGTCCTTTAGAAGTTTTGAAAACAGGTCTTCAAACAAGTGATATGACAATTCCGGAACTTATGAAAGAAATTGGTGGCATTAAGGGATTATTCCGTGGTGTCGAAGCATGTATAGTCCGTGATGTCATCTTTACAGCTGTTTTATTCCCTGTTTACACACACAGTCAAGCTATCTTTCCTGGTACGTCTGCCTTATTGGCGAGTAGCCTCTCCCTCTTTCAAAAATATATTTTGTCATTCGTCCTTCTTTCCCACTTTTCCTAACCAAAGTTTTGTGCTAAATTCTTGATCACGACAAACGTTCAGCATTTATTGCTGGATCACTTTCGGGTAGCATCGCTGCTTTTATTGCTACACCACCAGATTTTGTTAAAACCAGAATGCTTAGTCAAGATTCATGTGTTGCACAACGGAAAAGTTCGCAACAGTTGTACAATTCATTACAACAAGTGGATGCAAGTATTACTCCCAGTATCAAGGTGGATAACAATGGTGTAGCCAGTATCATCAAGGGAAGGCGACCAGGAGGGAAAAAACCATCTGTGTCCTCGTCCTCTGGATCACCAATTACTAATGAATATGATTATTTGAATGATCGAAATCCATTTGTAGTTGGATATAAGATTGCTCGAAAGGAAGGTATTCAAGTTTTATTCAGTGGAGTTATTGAACGATCAGTTGGATCAATTCCTAGATTTGGTGTGACTTTGACAATGTTTGACTTTTTAGAGGTTTTTGCCAAAAGCCATGGATGGCTTTAGTAACCAAAGGCATGGATCTGGTAATACAACTACGTGTATTCGAACAGCAGTGGCAGTTGGGCACCACGGTTATGAAACGTGAACATCAATTATAACTTTCAGTATTCAAAAGTAAAAACGAGCACCTAAGACTCTAAAGTTGTATAACTCTCTCAATATCCACAAAAGTACAAAATGCGAAAAAGACTACTGGAAGTCTTCATTTCTCTCCCCATACTGCAACTGTTTCTAATTCTTTTAATATATACCATAGCATATTATGATGATTGCCCATTCTATACCGTGATGAAATTCCCATTTTTAAAAGAGATAACCACAGTGCTTTATCGCCCCTTTTAAAACTATGATTCATTACTTCTAAGCTTCAGATTTTTCTGCTTCTTTTTCAACTCCCTCCTTTGCTTCTTCAGCAGCTGCAGGTTTTTCATCTTCTTCGTCTGCCTTGTCTTCATCCTTTGCTTCATCTTCTCCTTCCTTCTTTTCTCCCTTCTTTGCCCAGTAAGCATCCATATCTTCATCAAGTTTCTTACCAGCAATTTCCTTATCCTTAGATTTTAACCAATAATCATCCATAGCAGCATCCAAATCTTGAGCTGTCGCTGGCTTTCGTTCTTCTTTTTTATTCTTTTGAGGACGACCCTTTCCTTTCTTATTGGGTGCTGGTGCTCCCTTTTTCACATTTTGATTCTTTTTGGAATTGCCTCCTCCTTTGCCGCCCTGTTGTTGTTGTTGTTGTTGCTTTTTATTGGGACCCTTGGAACTTCCACGTCCGCCACCACCCTTGGCAGGTGTATGCTTTTTAGCATTGACTGTCTTTCTTTCATCCTTTCCTGTGCCACCACCACCACGGCCACCACGTCCTCTAGGACGTGAACTGCTTCGTGTCCCAGGGGTCGGACCATCGCTATTGCGGCGGCTATCATTACCACCCCCGCCACCGCCTCGTTGACGAGAACCAGATCTTGCCATCTTGGCACAACAGTATTATTAATCGAGTTGGTGAATTATGTAGCCAATTTTCAGTTTTCAGTTTGGCGTCGAATCTTCTTTTTGTATCCCTCCTGGTATTGCTACTCGCGAAAAGTGTTGGGACAACCGGTGCGTTCAAATTGTACCAATACAGGCATGTGCCAGTGATCGCCGAATATTCCCGTACCAGGTACTGTACCTGGGTATGGGCTCTGTGGCCGGTGCTTTTGGTGCAAGTGCGGCATTTTTCGCACGATGAGAGTGCGCGTTCGAGTTCACGATACTTCATTCAACGGTGTTCATTCAACTTTTGACCGGACAAAAAAATCCGGTACAGTACCAGTACGTGGTTGTAAATAATAATGATACGTACAAATGATATATCTCCCACAGGAGTGAGGAGTGTGAAAAGATACTGCATTTCTTTGGAGATCTTTCGATAGAGAGATTTTTTGCTTCTGATTTCTGACATAAAATTTCAAGAACACCGCACGAAATCATTGCCTGCTTCCACATGTCCTTTCATTTTTTCAAAGGACTTCCATCATCACAGTCAGTAAGTAACAGCTAGCAAAAGATTTGACTCTATCAAGTACTGTGCGAAATAGAAATAAGCAGAGGGAGTATCGATCCAACTATTGAAATGATGTTCTCTCCTCTATTTTCGGTGCCACTTCTTCTACTTCTACATCCGACAGAATCCTTTTTGAGTAGTAGTCTTTTGCCGGCAGTAACGAAGAGAAACTTGTCACACAAACAAACAACTTTATTGCATTCTTCATCTGCTACCAATGTCGCTGACAGTAGTAGTGATGGTGATGATTCAATCCTTTCAAAAACGAAGAAACATGATATTGTTTCGATTGAGTATTGTACAGGATGTCGGTGGATGTTACGATCAGCATGGATGGCACAAGAACTTTTAACAACATTTCAAAATGAATTAGATAGTGTCACTCTTATACCGTGTCGTCCACCAAAACCAGGAGGGACATTTTTGGTAACCTACAACAATGAAGAAATTGTTTGGGATCGCAAGGTTGATGGGGGATTTCCAGAATCAAAACAATTAAAACAAAAAATTAGAGATTTAATTGCACCAAACCAATTCTTGGGACATAGTGATACATTAAGTCGTCAAGAAGGAAGAGAAGAAGATGACGACGGCAAGGACGAAGAAACACAGCTTCCATCGACTACTGCTTCAGTTACTGTAGAAAAATGTGAAGATTGCCCAGATGATCCGATTCCAGCTGTCACAGCTATGACGACTAATGAAGAGAGTAGCACCCCTGCATTATCATACGACTCTTACCCTCTCCCTAACGTGGAAATCACATATTGTACAGGTTGCCGATGGTTATTCCGCGCAGCATGGATGGCTCAAGAATTACTAACAACATTTGATACCGAATTAAATTCGGTAACATTAAGTCCTAGTCGTCCACCAACTTCTCAGGGGGGGACATTCATAGTACAGCTTGATGATACCATAGTTCTTTGGGATAGAAAAGAAATGGGAAGATTCCCTGAAATGAAAGAACTTAAGCAAATTGTTCGCGATAAAATTGCTCCACAACATGATCTTGGACATAGTGACAAGGAGGAGAAAAGAAAAGAGGAGAACCCACCTAAAGAAGAATTTGTTGAATTTGAAGATATGGATGACGATGAAGCAGAAGATATGCGTAGCTTTTTCGGTGTCTTGTAAAGCAAAAAAACGGATTTAGTCTCTACATGCATAGCTAAAAAATATGAATTTTTCTATGAGAGAAAATTGGTGTCCAATGGATTGTGCTGATACATTCTGTTCTCTATGGATGGCGTTCGAGTCTTTCTATTGCTCGTTTTTGCATATTGGAAAGTCTAGTGTTTTCTGCCAAACTTGTTAAGGGTGACGCCTCTTCGTCCACAGCATCACTGCGTACAGGAGGCCACCAGAAGCCATCGTCACTTGACGGGTTCTCCTGTAGACTTTGATGCAAGAGAGTCATTTTCTCTGTCCATGCTTGGTCTAAGGTTTCATTGAAACTAATCAAAGTATCTTTCACTTGAGATGATTCGTACCATTCTTCAAGTGGCTCGGGTAATGGTGGTAGTCCAGGAAGACATATAATAGAATGTTCTGGATCTGAAAAGATTGGTTTACCGTCCCCGCCGGAGACAAATTTCAAATTCCGACTTGTATATTCACGAAGAGCGGTAACATTATCATATCCCGTGTCAAGAAGGACTATTCCAGCTATACTATATCCACGCAACAAGAGTGATTCCAATGAAGACAGTGTTGCACTTATCCCACCAAGTCGTCCATCACCGACCAAAACTGTAGAGGAAAGTTCAGCAAGTGGTTGATACAAATCAGCCTGTGTTGTCCACCCCCAATCGCTATTGTTACGATCTCCACTATTTTTACCTCGTGAATGATACGCACAATTGTTCTCTGGAGATGCGGCGGATGGACTCAACACACCGCCAGCCGTCTCTATCCAAGTAACTGATTTTGTCCTTGCGGTATTTCTTGTTGTCGTAATATTTGCCAGTGATGAATGTATTGCATCCAGAACTTCTTGATCACTTGTGGGAGCATTTTCTACCCGTGATGCAGTATGTGGTGACGCTGGCAATTCCCAATCAAACAAAGTTTGCTGATGGAAGTTGTCGTGATAATTCGAAGATAGCTTTGCATATTTTTCAATGAAAGCTTCATCACTCCCACCACATTGTAACGGTTTGATGTAATGTACATTCAAGGAATCACTCATATCGAGAGAAACTTTTGCTAACCCTCCCGAAACAACCGTCTTTTTTAACAGGAGAGAGGGAACGATTTAGAAAAAAACCCTTCGAAATTAAGCCAATGAAAAGTGAAGAAAACAAAGCAAAACAAGTATGGGATTTCAGATCATTAAATTTTTTCTTTTCTGAATGGACATACCTTTCCTACATCAGTATTGGCACCAAAGATGAAATGGTTTCGATGCAAAGCTGAAATATGAATCTTAGTGGAGGGTTGATCTTTTAGTACTGAAGCGTTTTTTGAACTCGAAAAAGACGGGGAGGAAAGTCGAGCCCAAGCAGATTCAACAAACTTGGTCGATTCCTTTCGTATCTTCATCATCTTGTACTAGTAATCACGCGAGTTGAAAATTATTTAGTTTGATAAGAACTTTGCTATTTTTCTTCAAATAGATGCGACGAGATTCTGCTCCGCGATCTTGCATAGGGCATGGTCCGGTCTTCCTAACAACATTAAAAAAAAGAAGGTAAGGAAAGCAAGATAGCTTCTCAAAAAATATCGTGAGAAGAACCCATCACCGCACAAACCATGCAACGCGCGGAGTCTTGTGTGACCATTTTGTGACATACAGACAAACAGGTGGTGGATGCTGTCGATCGTGAATCGTTTCGCGCGTGCATTCGCGACAGGCATCTGACTATCCCATAATATCTAGAGTTAGAGCTAGTCTCTAGAGATAGAGTCTAATCGTTGTCGAACTTACTCCTACCGTAGGACTCTAGTAGGACTAGTGTGACTTCAAGGTGACATTATTCCTTTCCACGATTGAATTTCAAATTCTAAAAATCTGCAAGAGCAATGTTTTCGAATTTCGAAATTCGAAAGTCTCAAAATCGTGTCTCTGGTCGGTTACAGATTACAGAGCTGACAGGAGGGACGCATCGGTTATAGCCTCTTCGCTTGGTTTGCATGGCTTGCATCACAATTGGTAATTCTTTTGAAAATTCGTCATCATCATCAACAACTACACATCATTACTTAAAACAATGGTCTTTTTTATGAACTCAGCCGTTAACAGGATTGGCACCATGACAAGGTTCTTTAAGCGTGCAGTTGGATTCAATAGCGATGTCGCTGTAGTTTCTTCCGGTGTCAGTGAAGTTTCTTCTGATGTTGCTCCTCGCGTCGACCGTCGAGTTCGATACGCTGTCCCCGAAATTCCTGCTTTCCGGCATCAGGTTCGTCTGGTTCGATTCGATCTTGATAATAATACCACTAAGGAGTTCACCCCTGAACCTCGTATCGACTTCAAAAAAGTCCTCCTTAAGTCGATGGGTTCCGTTCTTGTTGACGAATTCAATCGGTTAACTTTGGCCACAAGAACTGTCCGTCGTTCAGCTCGCATCGCTCAAAAAGCAGCTCGAATGGCTTAAGTTCTTTTGATTCAACTTTTTATTTTTTTGCTTCATGATCAGTTCCAACAAGAGGGGAGAGAGTACTATATGATCATCTCGCGTTTTGCTTACAGAAAGTTCAGCTTTTATAGCTTGGTGTTTGTGGTTCACCTGAAGAAACGGCCCACGAGAGGGAGCTTTACAAGGTTGATCATACTCTCTCTTTCTCTGTTGGACTGGGATTGTCGTAATACACTACACTACTTCCCTTTTACAATACTGCTACTTGATGGAGAAATACACATATCATTGCTACCCCTTTACAACACTGCTACTAGATGGAGAACTATACATATCATTGGTTTTATTAAGATAGAATTTAATTATTCACTTCAGAGTACACTACTATTTTCGTGATTTAATTTTTTTTTGCTCTCTTTGACTAAAGATCCGATGCAAGGTTGCATGGACAACTCTATTTGTTTGTTTGAGTAATGACAAAATGAAAGACAAGTCCCAACGCTGGTTCTGGAATCTTTGTACGGGGTGGTGATCCCAGGAGAGATTCTGGACCGTATCGTGCAATAGCACCCAACTCAATCCAAACTAAACCAAAGCGCACGTGCACTGTATGGTAGTAAAAACATGGAGTTTGGTGGTCGGTCCACATGTCCATAACAAAGAAAAAATAATTTCTGACAAGCCACTAACTCAATTATTTTAAGGCACCCATTTTCATTTTGTCCATATCCTGTGAATATTGAAGTCACCAGAGAATATTTGTGAAAGACGTGTTTCTTTAACTGCTTTACCATTTATACATATTGGACATTTATTTCCTTAAAATTTATATTATGTTGAATACGGCACCGACAGTCGGACAACTCACATCCACAAAACCTTCTCTCCGATTACCTCATAACACCAATCACCCCATGACTTACACCTGACACTCAATGAGTCACTTTGATGCGGATGCATTAAAATGTGGCTTTCATCTTCAACGAGTCTATGTTTCTGCTTCCACCTTATCATCCTCTGCAGCCTCCACTAGAACCTCTGTGCTCAAACTTACAGGAATTTGGGATGATATCTTGGTTGTCTTCTTGCTGACAGAGATTGCAGCGAAAAAATAAACTATTTTCCAGAAAGCAGCAATGGCGATCAAAATAATGATATCTTTTGCAACTTCGTCTTCACTTGATATGAGAGCTACGTACGCAAATGTAAAATTGTTGATAAACAAGAAACAGGTTGTGAGTAGGTGACCCACCAAACAAGTCTACATAAGATAGTACACAACAGAGCACTTGAATGAACTTACGAACGACTCTACCAAATGCATCTAACACAGAATGACCATCACCAGATGCTGAGCAAACGGGTTGTGCCGAAAAATCAGTGCATGTGTCCCAGTCTGTATCCTTGAAAATGAGGTACGTAGAACTACGAACATAATATCCAAGAGGCATGACGTAGTAGAAGAACTTGAAAGGCCAAAATAAATCTTTTTCTGGGATGAGGAAACCACCGAATAAAAATCCAGCAAACCAAAATTGCATAAAATTAAGCATACCAATGATAACATCTTCTGACAAAACAGAAAAGGCCTCAGCTGCACTTTCGTAACAGTAGAAGCAAGCTGAGTAAAGAACAAGTACCAAACCAAAGCTACTGAAAGGAAAGCTAATGATGGCATATCCAGGAATCAACAGAGATAGAATTCCAAAGAGGAACATGATTGGAATCACCATGACAAACTTTGATAACAAGTAACTCTAGTAAAGAGAGAAATAAAAGAATCACCAAAAAAGCAAGATGAGCTTTAAAACGTCGACACAGTCAGAAAAAGAACCTACAAAAGAGGACTTACCTGGGGTCTGATCATACCGTTCTTGACTTCAAGAAGAAGGGACTTAAATTCGTCGTTCAAAGTGTAGACTGCAACCACACCCACTACATCAGTTTCAAATAAAGGGAAAAGGAACGTTTAGCATCTACCCACTATTACAGGATCGCGAGAACTAATTGAGAGACCAGATCGTCAAAACTTTACTTACTGTTGGCCGGCATACCCATGAACCAAACTGGAAGAGACATTAAGGAAACAGCAGTGTGAGATTTCTGTCATTTTAAAAATGAATTTATATCTGTTCTTGTTACAGCAAAAAAACCTGTAAACTTACTATTGCACCAGAATTTGTTCTGAGATTGGCTCTGAGTATCTTCTCTTGAATTTTTGTACACAAGAGCAAACACAAGTGTACCCACGGCAAAAATGGCAGCACGACCAATGTACAAGACGGGATCACGGGTGACCAGGAGCATCTGACGCTTGAATACGATCTTGACTTCGTCCATCAAACCGCAATCTTCACAAGTAGACAATCCTTTTTTAGTTTCTCCAATATCATCAGTGTATTCAGCCTTGCGAGTTTGCCATAAATCAAGGATGCCTCGCACTTCATCCTCATCGGAAAAGTCTGAATTAACAATATCAAGGAAATGTTCAGATGGATTTGTGGCAGCGGGCAACGGGTATCCAATACTGTCAAAATAGGGGACAGCGTCAGGCAACCTTCCAGTGAAGGCTTCACGCCCTCTTGAAAGGATCATAACTTGATCAAATCCGCTGTAAACCACGGTAGAGGGCTGATGGATTGTACAGACCACGATAACACCTTCATCTCTAGCAACACGTTGCATCTCTGCAGCTACAGCAGTAGAAGATGCAGAATCTAGGCCTGAAGTTGGTTCATCAAGGAATAAAACTGCTGGCTGTTTAAGCAAAGCGATAGCAATGGAAAGACGACGTTTCTGGCCACCACTAAGACCGGCGCAGCGAACGTCTGCACAGCTGTCGAGCCCCATGGATGACAACACTCCATCAATCACTGCTGTGAGTTCGTTGGGTGAAGCAACCTTGTAAAGCTGGGCTGCAAAGGTGAGAGATTCTCTCACTGTAATATACGGCCAATGCTTGTCTACTTGTTGAACGACTTGAGAATGTTGAATAATGCGAGGAGCAAGAGGGAAAAGTTTGTTTGTAACTGATGAGTAAAGGTAAAGACAAGAATGAAATGAAGAATGGTGTGCGTATAGAAATTAATGTACTTACTGTAACAATGTTCATTGAAAACTTCAGCCGACATCGGAACGCCATTTAAAGCTACTTCACCATACGGAGTACCGAAATGTGCATCGAGCGTAAGAACACGAAGAAGAGATGTCTGTTGTATAAAAAGAACCCAAAACGAAAAAAAACAAACAAGCAAACGAAAAAAAATAAAATATTTGTTAGTTTGGCGTTTTCCACTACAAGACACATATACATTATATCTCTGGTGTGTTCCTGACCTTTCCAGCCCCGGATGGACCCATCAGTGCCACGGATTCTGAACAATAAGAAAGGAGGGAAAAGAAGTGAGTACGGTAAGGCGTTTATCATGCATGTAATATCTCGAGACAAAGAAATGTCAATGTATCGGCAAGGCAAGGTTTACAACGCTCAACACTTTCTAAATTACATGCTCTTACCTCCACTCTTGATGGTATGGCTGACATTGGTAATAATCTTCTTTGATTTATCACCCTTTCCAACGACAAAGTACAAATCTTTGAACTGAAATACAGATTCTTCCGTGTCACTGCCAGCGAGATTTTTTACACTCTTGAGAAGATCCTTCACCGACTGAGTACTACGTCTCTTTTGCATCATAGTCTGGCGAGCACCCCCAGCCTCTTCGCCATCTTGGTTTTGCTGGTCGATTTCAACCATGGTGACTTCTTATGAACTTTATCGCACCTATTGCGTGTTCCTTTGTATACACAGCAGCAGATCGAATCTGTGTCGTCAATGACAGCTTCTCTCTCAAACCAGAACAACACCGGTGGGGAAACAGGACAGAATATATAATATGAACTCGAACTAAATCCAGTTTCTCGGTGTTTCTGTTTCGCATATCTATTTCCCATACCTGTGGTATAGTGCCTACTGTACCTGGTACCAGGTAGTACCGGGGTATCCATTCGCCTGAGTAGTGGCCGGTGAATTTCTCTATGAAAAAGTTTGTATAAAAACCACGTTATAGTGCAATTTCGTGTTTTATTCGTTCTGCCTGTTTGCACGGTAGTAAGTAGGACCTCAAGGATAGAAAGCGAGCGATTGATTCGCTTTGTCGTACTGAATGCATTAGTCTAGTTCAAAGCGTACTAGGTACGAGTATCGTAGCACATCTGAACATTTCTTAGGGCTAAAATGTTCGTCTTGTCTTGGATGAACTCGTTTTACAAAAACAGCTATCTTGGATAGTGATACCATTTATGCCCTTTGGACCAATAATTATGATGATAAGAATCAGCTGTAGATGCTTGAACTGACTGACTGTGGTCGAACAAGTATGGGTAATAAGTACCGATACATATCCACCGGTCAGGGGTTACTTTCTGATTGATCGACCTTCTTCCGAGAGAATCGCAGTGGTGTTTCTCTAGAGCGGGGCGGGCGATGTTTGGTATTGGCTTCTCCAAAACCGCATCCAAACGCGTGAAAAATAGAGTGAATTTTTTATTTTTTAGGGGCAAATGGTCTACGACTAATGCAAGGTAATACCATAATTGTATTCTTAAAAAAATAAATGAGAATAACACATTCTTCAATCAGTTCGGAAAAACAATCCGTAAAAATCGTAATTTTCTTTTTGATATAAGTCAGAATATTCCCCTGACGTCATATTGTTATATAATGTTCAAATTTAGTTGAGACGGAGACACCATCTTGTTTTCTGTTGAAAAAGGAGTATCTTCCGAAAAACCTGCAGAAAATGCGAAACAAATTTTCTGTTCTCTGTTCTGTTACCAGAAGGACGGTAGTGTCACGCTCGGCCGCCTAACCCTCTACCTGTAGGTAACATTTCTACGGTACACGGAAAAACCTAGTCTAGCAAGATCGCGTTCCTGTTTCCACTTTCACCCACAAGAGTCTGACAAACAAAAACACACTTGTCTACAACACCGACCGTGCGAATTCAGCACTGTTTCACCTCACCCATTTTGAAACAAAAAAGCCCCAAGTACGCAAGTGTTCAAAATGACAGATGACGAAGTAGAAGTTCAGGATCGTCCGGGCATGGCCGCTCCCGGAAGTGGAAAATCCGTCAAGGATGTCCTCAAAAGTGTACGTCGTATCAAGGCCAAGTCAAGTGCAATGGAAGATGCAACCTTTGAAATTAAGAATTTGAATTTCACCTTTGGAAAGGGTGACAAACAGAAACCAATTCTGAGGAATATCAACCATACAATGAAAAACGGACGTAAGTTACTCTTTCTTTTACACCGATATTTGTGTTAGTTTCGTTGGCAGTACAGCATTTTTGGTTGCTCCACAATCATAAAGTTGCAAATCTGGTGAGGTAGCGTATGTCAAATTGTAACGAAGACAATTCTCAAGCAATCATTGTGTTTCTTTATATGATTCTTTTTCTTTTCTTTCTTACAGATGTTATGGCCATGATGGGTCCTTCTGGAGCTGGAAAGGTGCGCAGAAAACAACATCTATATTTTGTAGAATGCTTCATTTTGCAGGAGTATTCTTGTAGCGTTTCTTCGTGCAGTTTCAGTTTTAGGCTTCATTCTCACGTTGACTTTTGTTTTTACTTCTTTAAATTGATTTCGCACGAACATCGTTTTAGACTGCTTTGCTTGACGTTCTTACTCTTGATGGGTCGTGGGGCGAAGCTACGGGTTCGGTCAATTTGAACGGTGTCCCGTTGGATGCAGATGTGTTTAAAGATCACTGCTTTGGTACGATGAATGACGTTTCACTTTGGGCACTGCTAGTATTGAAATGGAAGTTTTGGAAAACTTACTCAACTCTTTTTTCTTTTTCATTCATTTTGTAGTTCTCAAACAAGTCGATAGGCACTGGCCGTATCTTACAGCTAGAGAATCCCTCACGTTTGCCACTAAATTGTTCAATGTTGCAGATGCTGCTGATGTTCCGGATGTCGTCAATGGTGTTCTCGATGCGTTGGGACTTGAGATTTGTGCTGATACCCAGTGTGCAAGACTAAGTGGCGGACAAAAACGTCGTCTTTCTCTTGCAGTTGCATTACTCAAGCAACCAACCATGCTTTTCTTGGTAAGTTTTGGGTATGGGGTGCAGTGGGTTTTGATACTGAGATTAACTAATATCAATTCCTACATTTTGTTGGATAACGTTAGGACGAACCTACTACTGGTTTGGATTCGGCTTCTTCTTCCGCCATTACAGAAGAGATCGGCCGTGTTGCTTCGGAAGAGGGTGTCATCATTATTTGTACTATCCATCAACCCTCAACAAAGGTATGCTTTTTTAGTGTATGCGCTCACTGTTTGTGCACCATGACGAACTGAAAAATAACATCGCCTGAATTTTCTTCCCATGAAATCATATATAAATAGGTCTATTTGAGTTTCGACCAAGTCATGATTCTCTCCTTGGGTCGACAGGCTTACACAGGACCAGTTAGCAAGGCGGATGAGTACTTTGGAAGTATCGGTTATCCACTTCCTCCTGCTACGAATCCGGCAGAGCACTTTCTTGATTTAGTCAATGCTGACTTTTCGGATGAAGACCAGGTCAATGGTATTTTAGATGCTTGGGAGAAAAAGGTACCCGAAGAATCCGGAAAGAGCGGCCGGGAAGGCCTTGATGAAGTAGGAGAGGGTCAATCGTTTATGTCTGAATTGACTCTCATGTTCAAGCGTTGTGCATTGCTTGTCATGCGTGATCCAGTCCTTTATTTAGGTAGAATGGCGTTGTTTTGTTTTGCTTGCTTGTTCTTTTCCATTGTCTACTTTCGATCCCGAGACAATGACCAAAGCCAAGCACCTTATAAGCTCTGGTTGGCCACTTGGGTGATTGGTATGCCTGCAAACAGTAAGTAAAATGTTTATTACGTCTGCTACTATAGAGGATGAGATGTCAACTTTGTTCGAATTGTTCGTCAAACTTATCCTTTTTTCTTTAATACTTAATTAAAAACACAATGAACAATTTTGACTCTTTAAACCAAAGTGGCTGCCGTGGCTGTGTATGGACTTACGGAAGAGTTTGCTGCCATTTCCTTGGAAGTGAAAAATGGAATGGTGAACCCGCTTACTTACTTAATGTCCAAGTCCTTGCTGGTAGTTCCTGTCATGTTCCTCATGGCAATAACCTCATGTACCTTGAGTTATTTTGTTGTGATGGATTTTCCATGGGAAATCTATGGACGGATCATTCTTCTTTGGGCTTCGACGTATTACGTTTACGAGAATGTGGCAGAGGTCATGTCAGTTATCTTTGATGACGTTGTTATGGGTATGTTGAATCATGTTCAATATTGGTTCGTTACATTTTTGTTTGGTGGATTTTTAATTCCCGAACAGGACTTGTATTGGCCATTTAAATTCTTCTACTATGTGACACCCATGTCCTACTTTTTGAAAAGTTGCTTGTACCTAGTCGTTACAAATACGACATGGGAAAAATGCCCCCCTGAAAAAATATTTGAATCAGCTGTTTGTGTCGATAGCACTGATGGACATGATGTTTTGGCAGGTCTCGTTCAGGTCTTTCCTTTCCTCACGACAGATGATACCTTTGCAAAGGATATTTTGATTTTGATTGCACAAGGAATCTTTTGGAAGGGCCTTTACGTTATCTTCTTCATGCTGAAAAGCAAGAAGGTTGCTCGTATCAAACAGGAATAAATGTTTCACATTGTTTAGTTTCGCGGTTTTAATGTCACATATGAGTAACTCATGATTTGATATAAAAATGATAATTATTTAAAAATAGATGTATTTGCTGGCTCTTTGATAATTGTTTGATAATAGCAGGAGCACTAGATTCGATCATTCAAGCTCTATGCTACATCTGAAATCCTACATGTACACATGGTCGACTCAAACCAGCAGTAAGGCTTCAAACAGGGGATTCTTCTTCAGTCAAATCATTGTCGCGAAGATTGATATGTTCGCCGCGAAGGTGTCTTCTTGACTGATACTCCGAGGTCGACAAAGCTGCTAAGCTAGTCCATATCTCCGCCGTAGATGGAGATGTAGACGCAGAATGTTGAGTTGCGCTTAGTCGGTTTGTTTCTTTTGCAGCCGCTGTGGTCGCCACAGCTGCCAAAACTTGACTTGTTCGTACTCTGTTGATATTCTTGCTGTTTTCTGTGCTTTCCCTAGAAGCTTGAACAATGGATTCTTTCAGAAGAAACTTACTCTCTTCAGTCTGATCAAATTTTTCGCCTTCTGTTTTTGATGCTGTGTTTAAGTTGTAGCCGGTTGTTGTCAACCATCCACAACTTCCTGCAAGGAACAGATTACTTGTCATCCTGGGGTCACCAAAGTTGTTGTAGGAGGCAGTCACTTGTAAGGCAGCCGCACAAATTTGTATGAGCACGAGCCAAAATGAAATAGAAGTAGGAAGCATAGCTAACATTTGAGCACGAATCTCATCTTCTGATATTTCTGGATCCAAGTCTTCAATGTATTTGATGAAATTTGACTAGAGAGAGAATATTTCACGGCAAAGCAAAACGATATATTAATGTACAAAGTTTCGTTTCACAAAGGTATATGCTGGATGGTCTTATTACTCACACAGATAATATGGCCATCTTCATTCGTGTCGAGTTTTCCAACCAGTATTTCAAAGTCATTGGATGAGATAAACACGCCTGGTGAAAGAGTGAAATTTGATTAACAATTTTCAGAAAAGGTTTAAGGTAGCACGGAGGGTGAGACAAGCAGAATTTAAGAGAACTACGAACTTACCAACTTCAATCAGCACACTGTACAGCTTAGCCTTCTCCACTTCTTTTTCTCCGCTTTGTCCAACAACATCAAACAGATGGCAAGCTCCAATTCTCTGGTACTCTCTACTTTCGAACTCGTTCAACCAACCAATGTGGTAGTCTGTCACACCTTTTACTGTACTTGAACGTACCAGTTTTTTATCAAACTGACTAACCAGTAATCCAAGCTTGACGGCCAGGGCACGGAGCCTCGAATCGACTCTGTTTTCAGCAGATACGAGGGAATAGAGAAACCTGTAAACATTTACAGTACCACCAAGAGCTCCAGCAAAATAAAGCACACACCCTATGCCAACCAAATGAGTAATAAGTTCATCAGGACCTTCAAGGAAATCTATGGGCACAAATGGAATGCTGCCAATCACAAAGCACGTTGAAGTCCAGAAACCAACATTTCTGATGCATTGACTTAGAAATGCAAAATTTTTCTGATTTTTTGAAACTCCTACTTGCTTGGCTTCGGCAAATTCGATCAAATCCTGCACAGTGACAGTACCTTCAATATTCATACCTGAATCCTTAAAAATCTGAACAAGCTCGTCATATGCTAAAAATGTGCCGCTGCTTTCAAGAAAGAGTCGAAGCTGCTTTAAGGATATAATACCTATATCGCTATTGAATCCTTTGTTTTGTGATTCCTGACGAAAGACGGCAGACATTGTAAATGCACGGGAAGATCCCGATTGGAGAAACTCTGATGATTTGAGTTTATTCATTTTTTCGAAGTAAAACCTAGGAAAATCTGATGCAAAAGTTCAGTAAAAGCACAGCCCAATCAAACTTCAGGTGAGAAATGTGCACTGCAAGCCATATAGTATATCCATAGAAAATAGGTTAATGTTACCTTGTTTAATCCACTTCACGAGCTTCTGGTTGGTGAGAACAATTCGTTCATAAACAGCACTCTCAAAATCGTAAACTACAAAGACAAACCCAAAAGACCCAATCAGATAGCCCCAAGAACCAATTTGATAGTAGTAATGATCTTTGGCATAGAGGTCTCCGTATTCTCTTCCTCGAAGATTTGTAATGACATTTGAAAGACTACCGATGAAGAAACAGAGTGAACACCAAAATGACATTGATTTTAAAAGCCTCCATAACACAATTTTGGTTCGCTCATGCTTCGTTTTTGGGCGAATTCCGTTGATATAATTTGCCAGGTCTTCCGCATCGATGAGACCTTCACTGTCTTTATCAGCTTTGTCATAAATTTGGTTCAAGACATTATCGTTAATAAGAACACCGACGGTATCTAATAGCATGTCTTGGAGCTCACTTCTTGTTATTTTCTTCTGATTTTGTTCGATAAGGGAATTCCTGACAAACTTTCTTATCTTTTCATCCTGGTTACTTTTTCCTTCGGCAACGATTTTAAAGACATTTGCACCCAAAGGATCATCATAATTATGTTGGTGCTCAACATCAACATATCCGACGGACATTCTCGTACGTTGCCGTCCTCGTTGCGGAACATTTTTCACTACTTCGTCCAAGAAACTATCCGATCTTGATCCCGAATGCCTTGATCCCGAATGGGTCAAACCTGTGACGGAATCAACTTCGACAAGCTCAACCGACCAAGGGAACTCTGTTGAAGAATCTTTCTCCTGGGTTTCTTCTTGCATGTTAACTACTAAGCCTGCACTCGAGACTTAGTAAGTTGTTTTTTGTTGTTGTAGAGGAAGCAGAAAAGTTTGATGCCTTGTAAACTATATTCCTGGAACTATCTTACCAGGTACAGTCGGTAGTATTAATTACCAAGAGGTTTAAAGTCACCTTAAGGTGATATATAAAAAAAAGAGAACAATTAACGTAGGATCCTGGTACATACAACGGCTAGAATTTAAACCTGAAATTGATACCTTATCCATCTTACAATTATGAAAGTACGACTAAGTACAGGTACATATAGAGTAAGAGATTTGCTTTTTCGAGTCAATCTTGGATTGCTCGTCTTTCGGGAAATGCTCATCTGTTGGGCGCGGAATGATAGGCAATCCGTTATGTAAAAGATGAGGTATTACCTTTTGTATCAAATTTTTTATAGCAAAAATGAAATTATTTTGTTTGGAATTTTTTCGCTATTTATCATTATTGTTACGGCTAAAAACTAGCTGGTACAGTTAAAGTAACAATTCTAAGTACCTTTCGTGCCAAATCAGTTTCTTTCTACCAGAAACCCGTTCAAATGTACATACGCTATTTTTCGTAGAATCATTAGACACGTCATCAGCTCCTAAGTAATGTAATGTTACTTAACGGTATACCAGACGGAACATAAAAACTCTCACATTTATGAAAATTACGTGAAAGTCGTCAAAGAAACAATGTTGATGGTGGTAACAGGAGTAGTTATTTTATTATTTTTATTCATCCATATCAGAATCATTGTCAATTAGATTGTCATCAACAGTTACCTGGTCATCCATGTCTATATTGATTATTATATTTTCGTCATCATCTACGGATGTGAGATCAACAATTGTTGCAT
>WKLE02000606.1:19283-37575 GCA_014885115.2 Asterionellopsis glacialis
GGACATGACTTGTTGGACCAATTCAGGATTAATTTTACTTGTAATGGGTGCTTGAGGTTGTGCACCAGGTGGTGGTGGTGGAATACCACCTGCTGCTGCACCAGGAGGAGGTGGTGGTGGTGCACCGTATTGCATGGGAGGTGGTGGTGGCTGCTGCGGTGGTGGTTGAGAACCTGGTGGTGGAGGTGGTGGTACACCTGCTTGAGCCATACGAGGATCTGCAGCAGGTGGAGGTGGGGGTACTACACCTGCCGCCGCCATGGCACGTGGATCACCAGGTGCCATAGCTGCAGCACGAGGATCAGCAAGGGGAGGCATTGCACCACCAGCTGCCATGGCTGCACGTGGATCACCAGGTGGTGGTGCACCAGCAGCACCAGGTGGTGGTGGAGGAGGTGGTACTACTCCAGCAGGTGGTGGTGGAGCACCTGGTACTTCCGATGAAGCATACCCTTCTGTACTTAATGGTGATTTAATCATGTCAAGTTTACTCATCAAATGTAAAATTGCTTCTGGTAATTGTGGATGTCCAGACAATAAACGGCGTGCTTCATCCGCATCACGTTCCGATATTTCTTTCAATTTGGCAATCACGTCATACATTTCACCCTTGGTCATTGTCTTTAATGCATCAGCTACAGATTGTGTACCACTGTCGGTAGCATTGCCAGATTTGTTTTTGGAAGATGATTTGTCACCACCGGAGGCAGACGATTGCGATTGTGATTGTTGATTTTGTTGACTTGATAGATCCATACCAAGTTTACCAGCTAAAGCTTCCAAGTGTGAACTGTTTGAAAAATTAACACGAATCCGACGTCCATTTAATTCATAGTCATTCATATTACGGATAGCACTCAATGCTGCTTGTGGATCTTCAAATTCAATAAATGCAAATCCTCTTGGTTTACCAGTTTCTAAATCCGTCACCATTCGAACCTTGAGGACACGTCCGATTTCACTAAATGCTTGATGTAATTGTTCTTCTGTTGTTGTAAATGCAAGATTACCAACAAATATATCATGCTTTTGCTGTTGTTGTGCTTGCTGTGCCTGTTGTGGTTGATGCGGTTGTGGAATAGCTACAAGTTGTTCAAAACGGGGGGGGGAATAGAAAAAGGCAATTTTTTTTAAAAAAAGGTGAGCAAGAGTCAAGGGTTTCATAGAATGCAGTGCCGGTAAAGAACCAGCAATAAAATACACTACACATGATCATCCTTAATCAAACTTACCAGCTTGTCCTGGCATTCCATAATTCATCATTCCACCCGGTGGTGGTGGCGGTGCTCCCCACATGATTCAACACAAATTTGACTTTTTGGTATGAACTTGCTTCAATGACGATCTCAATAGCTGATATTCGTCACTGCAAAGAATTTTTTTCTAGGAAAGAGATGATGTAGACAGATTGCTTTCCTGCAGACGACGAATAACGCTGCCAATAAGGTATTGTGTCTTTGTAGCGATCTTTCTGTTTGCCCAAACTGCTGTGTGTCTTTGGTTTTGTTGCCAGTGTGGAGCTCGGGGGGTCTGGAAGCAGCACCCTGTCGCCCCGAGATCGTGTCGGATGTGATCTTCGGTTGAGGGATGGACCGACAGCGAACAGTTCTTGCGCCGGCAGTTTTTTTAAGGTTGACAGGGGATGATGAACGCAAGCGTGCCCTGATAATGCTGATCTTACTAAATTAGCTGATCAACGTTGTTTACGAGGGTTAGCGTTTAACTCTACCCGGAATGTAAGTAAACGAATCATAATTTTATAGTATTAAAATTATCTGCATACAAACTTCGGCTAGCTACCAGTGGTCTAAAGGAAGAGCAACATAAAAAATAATGAATCTGATATTTTTAAAAATAAATTGATTACGCAGTCCATATTTCATCTTCTTCAAATTCAAAATCATCCTCATCAAAGTTACCATCATCGTCAAGTAAGTCCCAATCATCTGCTTCACCAAACTCTTCAAGTTCTTCAATGTCAACATCGAGGAACCCTCCTTGTGGGAACGGTCTCCATTGTACGGCTTGTTGCTCGTCAGAGGCAGGCAACGATGTGTTTTCGTCTTCATACATGCCATCCTTCTCCAATAATTCAGCAGGAAGGTAAGGGTTGGTAAGACCAGGTGCAAATTCAAAGTCATATTCATCCACCATGACCAAGTCACCTTCAAATGCTCCTCGTCGTTCTAGTTCAGTAGCAATACCAAGAGCATCAAGTTGTCTACCAAAGCGTTCTACGGCTTCAGGGTATTCCCAATGAGTCATGCGTGCAATCTGTTCAATATATTCTCCAGATATTCTCCATTGACCAGGATAAGCTGGATCACTAATGATTTCTGTAATGCAAGAGAGAAGAAGGTTGCCAAAGGAAATGGACGAAACGTAACGATGTGAGTTACAAATTCATGTACAGTGTGTAATCACTAGAATAAAAGATGGCACAAGAAAATAGTAGAGCAGCGTTTGCGCAAAAAAGCTTTGGTACTACTGCAACTGCTGCATATATGAAGAACGTACCAAAGTCATCACTATCATGATCCAATGCGGCCTTTGTAAAATCAATTTCAGGTGCTGGAGGTAAATCTGATTCTGGTTGTGCGGCCACAAACTTTTTAAGACGTCCCATGAGCTCCTTGACACGTTCTGTCGTGGCCGCTGATATAGTAAGTACACGGGAGTGACCAGCTGCCTCACGTAATTGTGCTACCAATTCGTCTTGCTTTTCTTGTACTTCCGGAACATCAATTTTATTCAAGACTACAACTTGTGGTTTTTGAGCCAAAAATTCATCGTAATCTTTCAATTCCTTGTTGATGGTTTTAAAGTCACCGATAGGATCCTCCGATGTACCATCGACAACATGTAGTAATACCTTACAACGTTGTACGTGTCGTAAAAAGGCAGGTCCTAGTCCCGCACCACCTGCTGCGCCTTCAATAAGTCCTGGAATATCGCATAATACAAGTCCAGCACCTTCATCACCAATATCACATACACCCAAGTTGGGAACTATAGTTGTAAATGGGTAATTTGCAATTTTAGGTCTTGCAGCTGAAGCAGCTGCCAATAAGGTTGATTTGCCCGCATTTGGGACACCCAAAAACCCAACATCAGCTACTAGTCGCAATTCGATAGATAACCAACGTTTCGCACCTGGTTCACCATATTCCGCAAGTTTGGGTGATGTACGGCGGGGTGTCATAAAGGCAGCATTCCCGCGTCCACCACGACCACCGCGTGCTACTAGTAGGGTTTCACCGTCTTCCCGTAATTCACCTGCTAATTTTTGTGTTTTTAAATCCCGTACGACTGTACCGGGTGGGACTGTAATGACAATACCTTTGCCTTTTTGTCCGTCCTTATTTTTACCAATTCCATTCCTTCCCTTGGCTGCACGATGATGCACTTTGTTACGCAAGGGTGCCAGAGTATTCACACTTGCATCACATTGTAAAATAATCGATCCACCTCGACCACCCCGTCCACCGGAGGGTCCACCCAAGGGTGCACCCTTTTCACGACGAAAGGCGACACATCCATTCCCCCCATCACCACCACTGACATGAATACGGGCGGTATCAAAAAATTTCCATTCGGGATCATCCTTGTCTGTCATAGATCCTTGACTGCCATTCGAATTTCGTTTACGTTTTTGTGCCATGGCTTGTGCCTTTTTCACTTGTGCTTCTGCTTTATCCGCATCATAAACATCATTTTCATTCAATGTCACCATTTGAAGTTGTTTTATATGATTTACTAATGAATATCGAATATTGGAAATTGGCATTTGAAATGCATTGGTTGTCGTGGAACATCCCATGACCATGACCATGATCATCATGGAAATACATGTTTTTGATGGAAATCGACACCTCTGTAGTTGTTGAAGGTTTTTCATTATTTTGTTGTGTTGAGAAAATAAGAAGTTTCTTTGACTTTTTCTTTCTAAATGGACACTGCTGCAACAAACCACCCGCTCTATTGCAAGAGCACCCCAGAATGGAAGAATTCAAAAAGATGATGGGTGTCGGTTGTGTGTTGTTGCTGTGTTGCCGAACACGACAAAGAACACACCTACAAAGAACAAAAGCAGGCCACCGCGAAAGTGATGGCTGAGCTCAGCACCGTCAGAGATGATCAGTCTGCTTGCGTTGGGCGGGCGGGGGCGACAAAAAAAACAAAGCAAAACAGAAGCTTTATCCGACTACTGACAGACTAATTTCAGTTTTGTCCATACCAGACGGGACAAAAACAAAAATTCCAGTTTTGGAAAACGTCTTGAACCAATCAGATTCCTTCACTTAAAACATTATTATTGCTAGTCCTAATGTAGGACTGCTATGATATCTGTTTGTTCGCGATACCTTTCGCGATTTGGATTTGAGTTCGGTCGACAACCTTGACATTTAATGCGATCATTTTATAGTTAATGGTGTAAAAAATGAGAAACAGCAATCTTCCAAGCATCATAAAATTAGGCGGCAAACAAAAAAAAACAAAAAATATGAGAGTTGATTTATTGTCGTGTGTTTTTACGATCGTCGTGAGGGTTACATATTATGATGTCGCGGTAAAATAAAAGTATGAAGAGTTTGAGTTACGAATTCACGAAAATCGGAAATCTAAATTTTCCTTTTTGGGGGGCAGAATGGATAAGTACCGTTAGACAATTTCGAACCTTTGTATGTTCTATTAATTTTACTGTTTCCTAACAAAACCACCTGTTCATCTCCATTTACCATTTACGATGTGCTGTATTGCTCTCAAACATGTGTATTCTAGTCTCAATCGAGAGTCTCAGCCTCCTTATGGCCACCAGGCTTTGCCGGATGATGGATTTTTCTTTTCTAATGCACCCCATCGCCAAGGTGGCCATACGACGCGAACGGCACGTCCTTCCAACAATTTCTTACTAACTGGGCCATATGAACAGCTATCTTCTGAATTGGTGGGATTATCCCCTTCAACCCAAATACTATACTTTGGTATTTGTTCGATACTTCGTAACCGTTGGTTGGGACGAATCTAATTGACAGTGCGAGAGAGTGAAATTGTACAAAAGTGTGAGCAGTAGAACTTCCAAAACGTTGAAGGTCACCTTATATTATTCACAAAGCACCATACCATTTGTCCTCCAATAGCTTCAACTCGTTTGATATGATATTCATGTGGGTATGCCTTGCGCGGACTTTTAAACACTACAATATGTCCCCTTAAAATTTCAGGTGGTTTACTCCACAATGTAGACGGTGTATTCCCAATAGATGCTTCGACACGTGCAAGTCTTGCTCGATCTGTTTCATCAATATTATTTACACCTGAAGACGTATCATTCCTTTCGTCCATATCATTGGGTATCTTTGCAGCGGTAGTAGCTCCACTACCCCAAAGCCCCGTAAAAAAATCTGATTTCTTAACCAATACAATATCGCCATCTTTTAATGTTGGTTCCATAGATGCACCACGAACTTTTGCAAATGAAAATAAATTGTCAATTGCCCAAATAGAAATTGGTAAACTCAATGCCACGTTACGAATGGTGGTGGATGCAGTGAAACTCATGTTGATTATTTGTGTCTCGTCGTCCAAATAAATATAAACAGAGTACAGTCAGTTCTCAGCACTGTAGGTTTATGGTGATATCGTACACGTTTGGTATCTGTTCCCAAGAGTCTCGCACCTTGCGGACTATATAACACGTTTGTTTTCAGGTTCGTATTTGTACGGGTAGATGTTTGTCGAAAAAGATGTCAGCTGTTATCTTTGCTCACAATCATCATCGTTCATTCTTGTCCGTGCTGAGTGCTGAATTTGATCTCATACAGTAGGTTTCGATTTGATGCAATGAGCTTTTCGGGATTTCTTCCCGATCACTCCTAGTAGTAGGTAAAAATATATTTTTTAATTTTTTCTAAGAAGTGATGTGTTCTGGCCATCTCATCCGACAACCCTTCATTTTTTCTCTCTTTTCTCTACAGAGACATCATTTTTCAAGGATCAAGGAACATTTTGTGAAACCCATCGATTGATGTTCAGACTGACACTATTCTCTACTAGAGAGTCTATTATGACTAAATTCGGCAAGGAAACTCAAGAAATGCAGAGGCTTTAGAACAAAGATAACAAACTATGGGTGGTCATTCAGCATGGAGAAAACGACTAAAGGCTGGGCTTCTTGCGAAACAATCAGGTGGTGCTATTTGTCGACATCGACCTCATTTTGGTGCTCAGGGTATCATTATCAATAACAAAAAGGGGAATATTGGGGGAGGCAATCCAAAGAAGAATAAAAATATGAAACAAAAGAAAGATGAAACAATAGAGTCTCAAGTTCCTGAGAAAAGTTCCATTGGAACAAAGGCCCAATCACTCCTCCCCTTATATGCCGCATGTGGAGCATGTTTAGTAATACTGATATACGCTTTCTTCAAATCAATGAAGATTCTTGAAATTTAGCACAAAATATTTAAATTTAATTGTAATTTTTTTGTTCATTTATGTTATTGAAAACTATGCGATACACCATCACGATCTGTTACGGTTCTTGTACTACAACAGATATGTGTGGTGCAAGCTCCTCACGACTCATATATATTTCAAATGCTTCCCACAAACATCAGCCCTACATTTTTTTAAAGGCCATCAATTGATCTATCGCCATTTTTATATTTTTGGCATCAAGTAGCATAAAGTGTATCATGGTAATTATCATGACACCAGCACATGATTGGGTATGTCCAACAAGGGATGGAGATTTGCGACATTGCAACTGAGGAAGGCAACGTTGAAAGCGTGAGGATAGGCAACTTATGCATATACATAAAACATATCTATCCTTTTTTGAAATAATTCTTATCTGTGATAAAGATGAACACAAGAAAAACAGCGTTGATGGTTGCGGCTCACCCAGCTGGTGAGGGTGGGTTCATACAAAAGGGCATACATAAATATGCAGGTCAAGATACTAAGGAAATGTTAAGAGGAGAAAGATACATGATACAACTGGTAAAGTTGATCCTCCTTATAGTCTGTGGAGCCCCCCTGATCACACATTAGTCTAGTTGATCCTAGAAATTTGATACATAGATCTAGTACTATATGAACATGATTAACTATTTTCTGCTAGCGGCACAGTTGTATTCGTGACTTTTAGGATTCTTGTGCAGTTAAAACTTTGCTGATTGCCCAATTCAAATGTGCTCTTAATTGCCTGGCAGCATGTAATTTCATATCACGGGGTACCCCGACACGCTCGCGCACTTGGAAAAACAAGGGAACAAAAGATAAAAAGAATTTACAGAAATGAGTATGCGTACTAACTACCGAATTCTCTCCAACAAAGGACATGACTTTTGTTTTACCATTTGGTAAAATACGTGCACTTACAGTAAGATAGACTAGCAATAATCCCATCGGTATAGTCACTTCCTCCTTCCTTGACGACTGTGACTGCTAGCTTGTCCATTGTGGCATCGTGATTGTCGGTACCTTCCAATAAAGCCATACATACAACCCTTAAAATTGAATCAATTCCAGTTTGGACAGCTTCATTCGGGACTGCATTTGGATCTGCCAAGGCAGCCATGTATGGTGGCATACCTTTGCGTCCAGCTCCACGAGCGGCAAATTTCACAATTGCTTCGTGATTATAAGATAAGCGTTCTACAGCCTCGCGACGAGCAGCATTTTCATCACCAGCCCAATCCCAGTCAGGTTCACCAGAAGATACAAAGCCATCTCGCAATGGCAACTCCCAGCTACCCTGTTTGCCATCTAAAGAACGCAATCCGTTGATAGCATTTTCGTACGGTTCGCCTCCTGTGTTTGAATTTCAAAAAAGTGGAAAAAAAAGGAAAGAAAAAATTACGAGTTGAGACAATTCAACTGTTTCTCGGTGTAATAAGCATATGCACCAGTCATGCTCTGTACAGAGAGCCTAATACGAACCTTCTTCATAAGTACACCCACCAAGTTGAGGTGGCAAGTCCCAACAGTGTGTGTAATAATCACTTTTGGTAAGTTGATAACTATCTAATGTTTCCATGGCATCGAACCATTTGTTAAGATTGGGGCATTGAGATTTGGTACCCTTTGGTACACGCATCATGTAACCCTTGAAAAACAAAAGAGATGCAGCCATCCGTTCCAAGAAGGGTGCAAACATCAAATCGACAATCGTAATAGTCTTTCCCATAAAAAATGGTCCTCCAGAAGCTTCCAAAGCATTTTCAACATCTTGCAGAACCATTTCAAAATTTTGTCGCAGCCGCTGAGAATCACCATTGGATGTTAACCAATACATCCAAGCTGAGAAAATTTGTCGTTCCAATCGAAGTAATTGTTGAGCCTTCATTTCTTGTCCCTTGGGTGCTGAAAGTGATTTATGTTCCGGAAAAAGTTGTTCCAAGGCATACATGATATCATTACTCTGTCCATACACTCGTCCATCAATCACAGCCACGGGAATATTTCCAGAGGGTTGTACACGCATAAAGGATGCTGGTTTTTCACCGTAACAACGCATATTGACTTTTTCTACACGGTAGGGGATTTTTTTTTCTTCCAACATGGTCCAAACCTTTTGACAATAGGGACACCATGATGCAGAATCACGATACAAGGTCACTCTAACATCTTCTTCCTTATTCGATTCATCAAATAATCTTAATGCATGAAGTGGTGAACCCTTTCCATATCCTTTGGGAATATTATCTCGAAATGCACGTTCTTCGGGTGTTTGCAATTTTTCAAGGGTTGATCTAACATCAGTCCATGATGATGACGACGACACAGACTTTAATGCTGTATCAGTTTGAGGATTCGAAGAAGCCGAGGGGGTTACTCCACCCATTAAGGATGATGCCATATCTCCAATCAAAGATCCAATGGGGTTGTATTTATCTTTTCCCATATACAATCGTGAGGTTGACTGAGCAATAATACCTTGTTTTGTGGTCAATGTCGGAGGGACGACTGCAAAAGCTAAAGTTGACACAGGAGAGACAGCAACAAGGACAGCTACAGAACAAAATCCAACACCAGCAGCAACTGTCAATGAGGATGTGGCCGAACGACGATCCGTAGGAAAACGGCGAGGGAGGACCATCGTTTCACGTCTCTATCTAGTCTAGAGAGTAAGGTTGACAGATTCTGCAGACTCCTATTCTACTGTGCATATTCTAGAAGTGAGGCTGAGTCATCGCTACGCTAGTAGTTGTCGGTCTGGCCATCCTCCATCAAAAGTTATGCTACAACTATCCCTGCGGTCTGTCCTTCCCTCAAGGGCACTGACTGACCATGTTGTAAATAAAAAATAAAATGCTTTTTTGATAGATGAGAAATCAATCTCAAAATATCGGCACACATCATTATATTGTGTCGCAGCCATAAAAAGATATAAAAGTTCATGGCACACAGTTTTAGTATTATATCGATCACCACATTGACGTCCCTCTCTTTTCTCTCTGTGTCGTACAGTTTTCCATCCTTTGTCGCCATTTAGATCCATCAGAATGACAGTCCAAGAGAACAATGCAGTACTAGTACCCTTGATGGATGTCGACAAGGACAATAATAGTCATAATGATAATGATAATCTTCGTATTGTATGTTTACTTCCCTCAGCAACAGATATTTGTATTGCATTAGGATTGGCATCCTTTATTGTGGGTGTAACACATGAATGTAATGTAGATGCTGTTTTAAAAGCTGCTCGTGAGAAAGAGGAAGCATCTGGTGGTGATGATGCTACCAAGGACAACAATAACAATCACAATAAAATTCGTATTTTAACAAGTGATGGATTAGGAACTATTACCTCTCAACAAGATATTCATGATGCTGTATCAGCACAATGGAAAAAAGCTAATGCTACAAAAACTACGACAACCGTAGCTTGTTCTCTACCAACACCACCAACAACAGCATTAGAAAAATCAAAGTCACAAGAAAAACAACAAGGAGAATTACCACCATCCTTGTATCCTATTTTAGAAGATGAATTATATCAAGCACAACCTACCATAGTTATTACACAAGATTTATGTTCTGTATGTGCACCATCTACATTACAAGTTGAACAAATCATAATGAAAACTAAACTTTGTGAAAAGGAAGAAATTCAAGTGTTATCATTACAACCCACAACTATTGGACAAGTGAGTGATTCATTTGTATCAGTAGCAGATATATGTAATATAAGAGAACGTGGTCAAACATTACAAACCACATTTCTAAATCAATTGGAGTGTTTAAAAGAAGCAATTACGACAGCACGTCAATTAGAAACACAAAGTAATAATACGATACCACAACCTACATTATTGTTATTAGAATGGTTGGCACCACCCTTTGATGGTGGTCATTGGATTCTACAAATGATGGATTATGCTTGTGTGAAACCTGCAATTGAAAAAAATAAAACCAAACCAAAGTCAGAAGAAATTACATGGGATACTATCGAATCCTCTAATCCAGATTGTGTATTAGTTGCATGTTGTGGATTTGATTTACAACGTAATATGGTAGATGCCATAAAGGCACAAGAGAAACTTACAAAATTTCTTTTCAAAGCTACCTCGAATGGAAATATCTTTGCATGTAATGGTGATCAATACTTTGCACGTCCTGGACCATCCTTACTCATGGGAACAATCATTATGGCATTATGTGCATATCAACATGAACCGGACGTAATCCGTGCTATTCATAATTTGCCATTTGTACCAGAGAGTGTACCAGGATATGAAAAGGTTGTATTCCCCAACACTACCAATACCGATACTCGCAGCAATAGTAGCAGCATTCCTGATATTGAAGATACACTGCTACAGGAAACATCTAGTGAAAATAATAATAATGATGATGATGATTTTGTGACATTACATGATACGGCATGTGCTAACGGTGAAATGACATACAAGGATCCTGCAACAGGTTATTCAGTATTTACAGAACTTGCACACCAAAAACGTGGTAAATGTTGTGGTTCGGTAAGTACTAGTTACACATAGACTGGTCGATTGGATAATGATTCATCCATATCCTTTCTATTTTTTGACTCAAAGCAACATTTACTCATTTCATCTTGATTGTTCTCTAATTGTTCGAACTCTTTCTGTTGTTTATTATGTTTGTACAGGGATGTAGACATTGTCCCTATTCACATGCAAATGTTGTAGATAAAGTGAATCGGATTCAACAACCTGCATTTTTGCATGTAAGTACTGATGAATCCTTATTTCAACATTGGAAACATGACAAGACAAAAGTTTTGTTTTTTAGTGGGGGTAAGGATTCCTTCTTGGCTATCCGTGCATTAGTCAAACAATATTTCAAGGACGATCAAACGTCGTCTAATTCATCATTATTTGGACTCGTATTACTTACAACATTTGATAGTGCAAGTCGTATGATTGCTCATCAAAATGTACACATTGAAAATGTAGTACGTCAATGTAAACATTTAAACATTTCATTGTTGGGTGTACCGATGCATCGTGCAAGTAAGGAACCCTATGTTAACAAGATACGTAAAGCATTGGATGTGATCAAGAAGGATATTAGTACCAATAACAGTAGTGGTGGTGATATTTCAGCCTTGGTATTTGGTGATCTTCATCTGGATCATATCAAATCATGGCGAGATGAACAATTGGGTACATTGGGATATGATTTGGAGTATCCTCTGTGGAAGGCGAACTATAATGATCTAATGATGGATTTAGAAGCATCCAGTGTTCCATGTGCTCTATCAGCTGTTACAGTTGATAGTAGTAATGGTATTTCTGTTGGAGACATGTTTAATAGAGAATTTTCAAATACTGTGACAAGAAAGGGTATTGATGGTTTTGGTGAACAAGGTGAATTTCATTCTCTTGCTCAAGTGTGGGAGGTATCCAGGCAGAAAGCATTAGGTATTCCAGACTCTTCCTCCTAGGACTCTACATACTTTTTAGCGTATGGGACCTTTCATGGAGAACTACACTCGATCATAGTCTCTAAACCGATGGATGCAAACTACTTTTTGTAAAAAAGGAATTGTCCATGACGAATTCGACACAAGCTATATGAGCTTGAAACGGAACACAACATTCTTGCACATCCTAAAATAATTTCGAGTGTTTATGTCTCCATTCCTTGTTAGCAAACAGATTAGTATCCTTTTACACATAAATATTTGTACGTGATGAAAAGGCTCTCTTTGACACACGACAACTATAGGCAAAAGCATAATGTTGACACGCGTAAGTGAACATTTGACAGGAAACCTACACAGCTACTGAAATACTGTTTTAAACTGCGAATCCATTCTGTAATATTTAAAAAAGGTTTGTGTGTTATAATATTACTATTCGAGAGGATTGCATTGTTCTTTTTTTTATTCTGTTCTTGCCATGATTTATTATCCTTCTGTATATCTCTTTCTCGTCAGTGTTTGAAACAATATAGTATCTAGTGTTTGGAACACGTCATTCACAAAGAGTATGTAGGAGGAAAATGAATGCACAACCGGAAACGAAGAATGAAACAGAGAAAATGAAACCTCTACCAATACTACTGTTTCTTTTTTCTTTTTTTCAAACACACATCACTTTTGGTTTGTAAAACTCCTTAAAGGGCTATGGATAGAACGACCACCGCAAGACATGGAAAGGCTGCTACCGCAGCATTATATCCAATGATGGAAGCCTTTCCAAACAAAGAAGCGCCACTGCTTGTAGAAGTTGATGGTGCTTCGCTATCCAACTGTGTATTTTTGTCTGCTGCTGTAGGTTGGTTTACTGTCATCGTTGGGGTAGGTGGTGGTGGTGGTAATGATGGTAGTGGGGGGCGTGCTGTGGGTGATACTTCTGCTGTTGGAGTAGGTTGATTTGGCGGAGTTGTTGTGGGAGATGGTTGTGTAGGAGGTGGCTGCGTAGGTGGTGGTGTTGGTGGTTGTGTAGGAGGTGGTGTCGGTGGTGGTGTGTCTATCAATACTAATAATTCATCAATAGTATCATCAAATTCATTTTCATAATCATTCATTGAATATGTACAATAATACTTCCATTCAGCATCGTCCACACTTTTTCTATAAAAGAAATACACATCGCGTTGGTCAGAATTCCATTCATTCCACCATGGATTACCGGATACGTCGGAACACATACCAAAACTACCTTTACAGAAACCAGAATTGGAGCTGGAAAAATCTATTTTTCCTACAGCTTGCATGTAGACTTGTGTTTGTTGTTCTGTAGATAATGCCTTGTAGGCACTAGTCATTGTTTCGACCATGCCTTGGCATATACCTCATGATTGGTGACCAAAGTAAAATGCTGCAACACGATATTGCGACGCTGGCAACGTTCCTGGACCAAGTTGTCTTTCTTCTGACCCGTCTCCAATAACGAAAGAAATATTGGCACCGCATTCATCATTACAGATCTTATCAAATGCAAAACCACCTGAAGGTTCCACACCACATGGTGGTGTAGCCCCCATGGCACCGGAAAAGACAGCGGCAACTGCAACAAGGGTGGATGATAAACGAACCATCCTTCTTCTTACGTGGCTAATCTTATTTTCGTTATGACTTGGGATTTGCTCTGTAAGCACAACAGTTCGTCGCTATTTTTTTTTTTTGCTGCGCTTCCTTGTCTTTTCTCTCTCTAGAGATGTTACTCAGTCATCCACAGAATGACACGATAGGCGCTGAGAAGAAATCAAACAGGTAAAGAATGACACAGCGTGGTTGTTATCAATCAAGAACAAGAATTTTGGGCTCTCACAAAAAAAATCAAACCGCCAATCATTTTTTGTACTGACTGTAGAGATGATGTATATCGGCTTCCATCACTACCTGTACCAGGTATGTAGTTAGCATGACACTCATATTGAACTGTCGCACGACACACATGTACCCGAGCATGCAAAACGCATACAGGTAGACATAGGTTAGAGTTATCTGAAAAAGTACGTGGACGGAGTGAGTATCATAGAAATTGTGTTTTCGATTCGATCTTTTTCTGACCCAAAAAGTCAACAAAATCTTGACATCCCATCAATCAATGGACCTCCAGCCATCGGACCACAACCTTGCTCCACATCTTGAACGTAATTCAAGCGGTACGACAGTGCAGTCCTCTCTAGAGTATGACACACACAGGAAACAGTCCATTTAAAAATTTTCCATCTACAGAGAATAAGGACTACGTCCGTTGTTGAAATTCACATTGACACGAATAATCAAAAAAATGATCCTTTTGAGAATTGTTTGTTTCATGTTGCAAGTCATCAGGACATTGTGCTTTACAAATTCAGGACAAGCAAAATTCTTGATTTCTAATCACCATCAACATTCTTCAACGTCTCCAAGAAAACGAAAATTTCAATGTATTCCAACCTTTATGATATTTGACAATTTGTTTGGTGGTGGAACAAAAAAGAACAAGACTACAATGACGGACGAAGAAATTCGAGCCAAGTATGGAGTTCAATTACCTAAATACAAAAGTACAGTCGTCAAGCAGAACAGTGGTGCTGGGTATGAAATTCGTCAGTACCAACCCATGTCGGTAGTGACAACTACGTATGAAGCACGACCTGAAGGGTATGAATTATTAGGTGGATTTTGTAACAATGGTGAAAATAGTTTAGGATTAAAAATGCCAAAAACAGCACCCTGTGTCATGAAACCATGTCGTACACCTAATAAAACCATGTTTTTTATTCTCCCTCATCCACACACACCCTATTATTGGGAGGAACGCATGACAGTAGCAGAAGCCATAGATAAAATGACACCACCACCAGATCCAATTGTAGATTATTTAAAATGTTCTGTGATTGATAATCTAACAGTGGCAGTTGTAAAGTTTTCAGGATATGCTGTCCCTGATGTTGTCTTTCGTAAACGTGATGAATTAAAGGCCATACTTGATCGGGATGGAGTAAAGTACAATGCCGACACAGTAGATGAAGAACTCATGTTGGCTCAATACAATGAAGTTTATTCATTACCATGGAATCGTGACAACGAAGTATGGCTTCCTATCAAAGTACAAGAGGTGGCAACATGATATAGAAAGAAAATGAATACATGCAGTCTTTTTTTTAATTAGTGAATCCTATGCTATACTTACTCACTACTTATTCTAGAGACGTAAACTTATCTGTTTGATGGGACAGTCAGTACTCATCATGTCATTTACTACAAAGATATGATTTTAACGATGTGTTTTGATGGCACGTTTGACTTCACTTTCAACATCAGTCATCATACCTAGCACATTCGATCGGAGTTCTTCGTCCCATCCATTTTCACCATTTGTAGTTTCACCAATGTATCGACGTGCTTCATCCAGGGCACGTGTAATTTTACGATTGACCGGTTTTAATAGAATACTTTGTGTAGCTGGATTGTCCAAATACAAACTCATTTGAGATGTCACATTGACGACATGTTCTTCTAAACTAAGCAGGGTCCGATCTAGAATACTCTGTACCGTTTCACCATTCATAAATGCTTGATCTTTGAGTGTGGAGGGACCACCACTTTTCGTGACAAATCCCTTACACTGTTCGACAAAGTCAAAAAGACCGGCGGCAATCGATTTGGACGTGTGTTCAATAAAGTCATTACAGGCGGAACGGAGTGAATCTTCTAAATCACGTTTGGAATCTACATCAGCTTCTTGTACGGATACACCCTCCCGGAGTAGGGTCACAAGAGCATTTTCGGTACTCATTGAAAATAAACGACGATTACGATTAGCCAAGAATCGTGAGACAGCTTTTCCAGCATCACTAAAGTCTAATTGACGTTCAACAGATCGAAGTTCAATATCAAATGGAGAGAGTTGTTCACGCAGAATCTATTTAAAAGGGGGAAAAGAGAGAAAATGTAACAGTTAGAAACAATACTCCATCTCATCAAAACAAAGTGCTACATACAAAGCAAGCAGTACGAGAATCAGTAAAGGGACTTACCAAAAGATGTTTGACCAAGAAAAGATCTGCATGCATAACACCACTACGTTGATAAATGTATGCGGAACCATCCTTCAGACTCCTAGTACAGGCTTGGACAGATTCACGTGCAATATCTTCAAAGACACGTGGTTCCACCACGCGAAAGATCTTGGATAAAATACGCAGGACACTACGCATGGGTGGGAACCATAATTCATAGACTTGTAATTGTTGTTGAACAGCATCATCTTCGGCTGGCCCTGTGGCTGCCGCATCAACATCATCACCACCACTACTACTTGGTGCAGTCGTCGTTTTCGGTTGTGTCAATTTATCAGGATAATTCAGATCAGAGGGGGTTGCCTTGAATCGAATCACTTCCTTCATCAAGGCTGAATTGGCACAGAAAATTAAGCGTTCTTGCGAATCTGCAATGACACTTGATATAGCACGTGCAGCAGCCATGGTGGTAGGAGAATTACTAGCCAAAGATCGTTCTTCCCTCAAGACACTCACAATTTGACATAAAGTATCCAAATCAACAACACTGACCAATCCACGACGGACTGTACGGTGCAATGCCGAACATAGTGCACCCAAATATCCTTGAAAGTCCGCATCTGTATAACCCCCATCGTCAGTGGTCTCTTTCTTGTTCTCTGTGCTTTTTTCTTCTTCAGTAGTGGTTGTTGCAGCAGCTGCAGTAGTAGTATTCTTTTTATGTTCACCAAAAAAATCTTGAAATAAAGATGTTTCAATCGTACAAATACGAATTAAAAAGACACTTGCTAATCGTGTCATACCCACCAATCCATGTTGATCTTTCAGTTTGTCCATGTGTGCACGTATCGTCATACGGAGTAACTTTTCACGGGATGCACAATACGTATGACGGCAAAGACCTAATAATTCTTGATAGGCGTCACCACGATGTAACCGTTTCCGTACCAAGGTTAATAAACGATTGCTACGTGATGAAATACCATGGAAACGTGTGTAGACGAGTGATGCTTCTAATTTGTCTGCCGCGATGGGTGCTTTGGGGATATTGAGGGATCCAGCGACATCGGATGTAGTTTGGGTAATACGATCTACCACAGCTTCACGAATTAAGGATAGTGCAGCTTCTTGTAAGGCAAGGGCACGACGAAAGTATTCAATGGAACCACTCAACATTTGATCATGACCATCGGCAGACGCACGACGACGACGTCTCATTTCTTCTTGTAGAACAGCCACACCACCACTTTCATTTCCAAAAAATTCGACAGCGTCGTCAATTTCATCCAATAACAAGGGAAAGTCATCGTTGTCCACTTTAATTTTGGCCAATCCGCGTACAACAGCCTTACCCTTGAATAATACACCTACCAATATACCGATACGATCTACAGCATCATAATGTTTCAGAGGCATACCAATTTCTTCAGCATGACGACTCAACATTTCTTCTTCGGCTTGAAGACGATCGGCAGCCGCGGAAAGTTCACCGGAGTGCCGTAATAGCTCGGCATGGCGATTCGATATATCATCTGCAATATTAATGGAAGCACGCAAGGCCAAACGAAGAGATGTGGTATGTTTCATGACGGTTGTCATGGTATCCGATGCCTCAAATGCCTTGGCCAAGGTTTGCATGACCGGATCATCTGACGTTTCCATTCGTGATACATTTGTCAATTGAAGTTGAGGTGCTGTCGGTGGGGTCATACATTTCATGATGTAATTTTGTTCCGATGATGATTGACTCTTTTTCTTTTGTTTTTGCTTTTCTTGTTGTGCTTTTGCAGCACGTTCCGCTGGACCGGCTGTCAATTCAGCAATACGAGCTAAACGCTCTAATTGCGATTGTGATCGAGGTGCATATTTTTCGTAGGATATCGTAGGCTTTGGAGGAGGTGGTGGCGGTGCTGCTGATGGTGTTGTCCTGTTGCCAGTGTTGCTAACAGAGGACATTGGTGGTGGTGGTGGAAGTCCTCCATTTGGCAATGGTGCGGACTTGGGTGCTCCCAAGGACGCCATGGTTGCCACAATGCGTCGTGTTGTTTGTTGAGACTTCCAGAGTTTGTCTTCTTGCGCTGAAGATTTTTTTGCAATGCCAATTTTTACACCCCCTTTCTGACTGTGATAGTACTTCTTGGATTAGGAGAGTTACTACAGTAAGTGAAATCTTGGATAGGCTATCCTTATTTCGGGTTACAAATCCAATAGATCCGGACGGAAGGACGAAGGAAGGTTCTCGAAACAGTTTCTACATTGGACCGTATTAGATATCCACTGTTTTCCCTGTCCGTAGTTCGTCATTTTTATGACGTCAGCGAGGATGTCAGTCTGTTTA
>WKLE02000613.1:0-18598 GCA_014885115.2 Asterionellopsis glacialis
ATGGTAATAATGGCATGTGTTGCACCAATGCCAAAGAATCAGGTCCGATATACATGACAGTACCATGATTTTCCGTTCCAACACTAGTACTGGACAAAACACGAGGGTGTAAATCTGTTGCCAAAATCAAGTTGTTACAATGAGGGCTGCAATCAGCATCATTATTGCTATGCTCCACTTCTATGCCTGCATCAGTATTGATGACAGCGCTCTTGACATCAATTGGAAAAAGATGAACAAATGGAACAATATATTCTGGATTTGTTTCACATGGAAATGCAAGTCCAAGATCTTCCAACAAATAAACACTTTTTTCACCAAGAAATCGAATGAGAGTTTTTCTTGGTACAGCAATGCCCAATATAAACAAACTTACTAAACATTGCAGTGGTTCTGGTCGTTCATCATCAGAATTATTCTTGTCACGGCTATTGTTGCTTTGTTCATCATCCGTTACTACTAGAGCTTTACAGTGATCTCCAGCACAAGGTGGTTTTACATAAACAGGACCTGATGCTTTAAATAGTTTGTTTTGAGGATTGATACCAAATATTTGTTGAATGTGATTATTATCGTAGCAGAAATCATCCAATAAGTGTCGTAATGATTTGATTTTTTCGTAATGTTGTAATGGACAAGCAGCGTCATGTCTTTGTGGAGTGGACGACCCAGCCGCCAAACGAGTTGCAGCTGTTATATCCTCATTATTCTCTTTAAGGATTTTCTGATAAAGTTTCTTTGCAGCATGGTGACCCATACGTGCACGAATAGTACGTGCTTCTGCATAAGCTTGTTGTTGCCGTTGCTGTTGTTGGGACGCTTGTTGTTGATCTGACGTCAATGATAAAACTAAAAGTGGCAATATTGATACAACACAGATATGAAAATGATTCATGATGATTCTTTAACCCAGGCAACAAAAGTTTTTAACTTTTGAACAAGAACAACAAGAAATTCGCTATGCTTGTTCTTCTGCTGAGCCTTTCCAACGCTTCCCACTCTTGCCTAGGATTCAATTCTACAGAAATTATCGCTAGAGTCTATGTATAGAAATGCGCTGCTCCCTTCCAAACTTCCGGAAACTGGGGAAGCTCTCCAAGCTCTGTGAATAAAATACAAAGTACAAAGTGCGAAAAAGGTGCACTCTAGACTAGGACTCTAGTCTGCCTTGTATCTTGTGCCACTATGATCGTGAGCCGCAACGTTGTAGGATCCTAGAATGATGGTTGTGGAGAAAGGGTTGATGAGCAACATTCTGATTGTTGGGATAGATATTGATCAAGGAAAGGGATATTGTGTGGAAAGACCTCCTCACAGTCCTATATACCGTTAAATATATTATATGTAGAGAAGATAGTCCTCAGTCAGTGTACAGAGCCTACCATTGTCTGTCTGTACCACGCACAACTATGTACTATGCAGTACATATGTAGGTTCGTAATGGTATCCCTACCAGAAAGTCCTACCAGGTACTCTTCTTGGTTCTCTGTACAACGAACTTCTTTTTTTTCGTTCGGGACGATTCGCATTTCGTCACGATCGATACCACATTCCCGCGCATCCGTGGTCCTCCTCACATTTTTTTGAGAAGCCTACTATAAAATAAATTGAATGAAATTCTGTTGAGGAGCGGAAGGTGAAATTTGAATTCGACCATAGAAAGAGAGATCACAAAAGAAAGCTCCATCGCGTGCTTCTTCAAGGGAACAAAGAAGAAAATAAAAATTCATTATCCAACAAAATTCCACTTTAAACACAGCCATGGTTCAAGGTACTCAATCGCCAGTAACAGTATCGGTAACAAAAGCAAAGCTTAGTGAACCGACAGGACTTATCTTGACAAAGAATATGCCTGATGGAACAATTCGTATATCAGGTATTAAGTATGGAAGTCTTTTCTGGTCGACAGGTCTCAAAAATGGGTATCAAGTTTTATCGATCAACGGCACACAATGTGAGAGGAACATGCCTATTGATGCCGCAACAAGGATTTTACAAAATTCAAGAGATGTTACTGTCGTAGCCATCGATGACGGAACTACAACAGTGAATCCGAACCCAACAAGAACTAAAGGTGATTTTTATCAGAACTATACGGGTGTTCCTCCACCGAAGGTGGAAACAAAGATACCTTCTTTGGATGATACACATTCTGCAATTTCTCCCGCCGCACGCCCAGATGAAGAACCTGATATTATGTATAACAATCCATCAGCAACAAATCCTTCTCAACTTCCCATGTATGTCACTCCATCATCAAAACTACATAAATTGCGTCCATCGTCGCCCATGCACAATGAAGGACCTACCACCAGAATAGGTACTGGTAATAGTGTTCCGCCCAGGTCTCCTAACCAAAAAATGATAATCAGCGATTCAACACCTCCCTCAATGCCGAACTTGCCAGAAAAGAAGATTGTGATCCCTTTAGACATTGTTCCAAATCCTATTCCAAATCAGGCTGCTATGTCATCCTTTCCACCCCGAGGTGCTGCTGATGGTGGCAAATGGGGTAAAACAAAGGAAGTAGGTGACCAGACGTGGCTTGTTTGTGTAATCTTGTGCTTATGTACCGGAATTTTTTCTGGCTTTGGAACTGCTGCATTTTGTTGTCCTTGCGACGAGAAAGATGCTTATATGGTAAATAATAAAATTTATAATGCATCTGGTCAAGAAATCGGGACAACTCAAAATAAGGACTTTCGTCCTCTTCCGCGTCATCAACAGCCTGGAGCATCCGCAAATACACGTGCTCCACAAGCTGGCGTAAAGGCACCACAATAAACTGCACCTGAAACGGACCGAACGTATAACTGTCATTTCAGATGGTATTTGTCAATCTGTCAAAACAACACACAATTTAGATGGATCCAAAATAAAACTGTAAGAGAGGCAGTTTTTTTTTTGTGGGGGGGATTTCTTCATAGTATGTTTTTACATTATGGGTCTATCACAAAGAGGCCGACTCTCTTCTTCTATCTCTAGAGAACGGGAACAACAGTGATAGCTGCCGCCATGCATCTGTAGAAAAAAGGGCCGGAAATAATAATCTAAGTAAAAAAAAATCTAGTAGCCTAACATTAGCTAACGCCATTACGCTTTGCGTTTTTGACACCCTTATTTTTTCTGGAGACCATGTTGGCAGTCTTAGCTCCGCCAAAGTTTTTCTTGGGCTTGACAAGCTCTTCAAGATCCACAATTGGGGCAGATCCGATCCTATCCACACCCTTGACATACCGAGCTTCTACCTTTTCTTTCACATGCGTACTCTTCTCCATGTAAAATTTGTAGTCACCGGCATATTTGACAGCTTGCTTGTCTTCAATTGCAACAATGGTAGTGGCTGCTTTACTAATGAAGTAACGATCGTGAGAAATTACCATAACTGATCCAGCAAAGTGTTGCAGGGCTTCTTCCAACATTTCCTTAGCTGGAATATCAAGATGGTTCGTAGGTTCGTCCAGAATCAACAAGTTGGCTGGTCGAAGCATCATGCAGGCAAGCGACAACCTTGCCTTTTCTCCGCCACTTAAAAATCGAACCTTCTTCTCAACAGAATCACCTTTGAATAAAAATTGACCGAGGAGAGCACGTAATTCATTATAAGACTGACCATTACTAGCACCTTGGATAGTTTCAATAACAGTTTTGTCCAAGTCCAATGCATCAGCTTGGTTTTGTTCAAAGTAATTTGCAACAACGTTTTGACCAACAATACGAGCTTCGCCCTTGTCAGGTTCTTCCTTGCCCATTAAGATACGAAGAAGTGTACTCTTTCCACTTCCATTAGGACCCAGAACAGCAATTCTGTCACCCTTTTCTACAAATAAATCCACATCCTCGAAAAGACGATTCAAGGTCTCTCCGTTTCCATACGAATGGGACAAACCCTTGAATTCTGCTACCTCTGGGCTCAGACGAGGTGCATCTGGGAAACGGAACCGGAATGGTTTGCCTGTGAATGGTGGCTTTTTCACGTAATCTTCACTTTCCATGAGCTTTTCAAGTTTGGCTTTACGTTGTTTGGCTGCCTGAGGTTGCTTGATCTTGAATTTGTTGATCCATTGCCTTTCCTCTTTAATCTTCTTTTCCTGAGCATTGTATGCTGCATTCCATGCATCCATGCGAGCTTTCTTCAATTCGAGGAACCTAGAATAATTACCGTCATATTCTGTGCAAATACCACCTTCAGCATCCACAATCTTTGTACACACTTGATCCAAAAATTCACGATCGTGACTAACAATAATCATAGGGATTTGTTGTTGACGCAAGAACTCTTCAAGCCACTCAACACTTTCAAGATCGAGATGGTTCGTAGGCTCATCTGCAATTTGAAAAAAAAATACAAAACATTAGTATGCGTTGAAAAAAACTCAAGCAGACAATATTCAACAGCAGTGGGGCACGCAAAACCTACCTAAAAGAAGAACGTTAGGTTCCAACAAAAGAACCTTTCCAAGTCCAATACGCATTTTCCAACCTCCGGAGAAGCTTCTTACGGGGTCATTACCTTCATCCTCGGTGAATCCCATCAAATCCATGATTTTTCTAGCGCGGCTTTTCAATGCATACACACCCTTAGCATCAGCTTTGCCCTGCAATTTCTGCATACGATCCAAGATTTCTTGCATTTTATCAGGATCTCCTTCTCCTCCAAGAGTCTCCAATTCCTTTTCGGAATCTCGTAAGTCCTGTAAGATTTGGTTTTCTTCTGTAAAAACACTCATAAATTCTTCCATCAATGTACGCTCTAAAACAAGTTCGTCCACAAACTCTTGTCGCAACATGGCTACTCGTAAATCGTTACTACTCTTCACAACATCTCCAGTGGTAGGTTCCAATTCTCCAGCCAAAATACGAAGCTGTGTGGTCTTTCCCGCACCATTCTGACCAACTAAACCGATGCGATCACCCGTTTGAACACCCCAGGTAACGTCCTTCAAGACTTCCTGTTCACGGAAGAAAATACCGACATTTTCCAATCGAAGTGCTACAAATCCAGGTTGAGCACTTTCCATAACTCTAATTCGCGGAGGAGGTCGTTCCTTTCGAATCTTATCCTCTAACGTCATCTTGTCTTTCTTAGCAGGTGTTGGTGGAGCCTTTTTTCGTAATTATTTGGAAAGAAATATTCAATTAGTCAAGGTCAGGCGTGACTAAAAAAAAAGCGTTGTTTTACCATGGTATACTGTATTCCAAAATCTTACCTGTTCTTCAGCAGCTGGGGCATCCCCATTTGCCATAATTTCTGCAGGAACGCCATTGATACCATTGACTTCTTCTGCGTCCAAATCAATACCCGCCTTTTTAGCTGCCCTTTTGGCGGCCTTGGCTGCCTTCTTTTCAGCTAGCTTGGCAGCCTGTTTCTGTTCTTTTTTACTCAGTTTCGGTGTATCATCATCCATGGCTGGTTGTGCAGAAGCCATGGCAGCATCAGCTGCTTCCATTTCCAACAATTTTTGCAGAGCCTTCTCCTTGGCTGTCATCTTTTCAGGTTGAGCAGCAGGTGGTTCCTCTTGAGCAGCAGGTTTTTCTGCCTCTTTTTGTGCTTTCATTTCTGCCTTTTGCTTCGCCTTTAATTCCTTTTTAGACAGAGGAGCATCCAAATCGTCATCAAGAGCATCGAGAGCTGCTAAGGCAGCAGCCTTGGGATCTTGCTTTTGTCCATTGTTGTTGTTCTTCTTGGCGGCTTTCTTGGCTTTCTTTTCGAGTAATTTTTGCTCCTTAAGACTCAGAGGTTCCTCTTGTACTGCATCAATTTGTTCATCCAATGCATCTAATGCCGCCAATGCAGCATCTGCCGCCTTATTTCCCTTTTTCTTCTTGGCATTTAATACAAGCAAAGAAAGTCGTGATTGTCTACCAAGGCTCGTAGCAGAAGCAGGAGCAACATCATCCTCAGCTACTACGTTCCAACTTTCCTTTACTGACGACGAAGGTGCAACAGCAAAAGCCTTATTACGACCAAACGTCGTTGTGAATGCATCATTTTGAGATACAAGCAGCAACAGCAACAGACTGTGCAAACCAAACTTCATCTTAGGATACACAAGTTGTTGTCTGTCGTGTTGGTGAATAGAGCTAGTTTGTTAGATTCGAAGGTCTCTAGAGTCCTATCGTACTTGATACAGGTTTCACAGAACAAAGAACAAAAACGTACAAACCACCTTTGCTGTGTGGATGGCTGGGCTCGTAGATGTAGGTCCTAGGATCCTAGGTCCTCTAGAGAGTGCCAGTCAGCCGAAAGACGCCTCCCCGTACCGGTACAACGTAGCACCGCGTTGTATCAGGGGCAGTTGGTTAATCAATGAAAGGCGAAGAAAAGATGAACAACAACGTGGCATATTTGTACGTAGGAACTGGTATATAATTACATACGTTAAATATTGTACTGCAGACCTCTGTCTAACTTTTTGTTGCTCATCCACTTGGAAGCATGACTGACGTTTTTTCTGACTTGTTTTTTTTCTCCCTTGTCACTTGCTTGGGAGAGGAGGCTTGTTTCCCCCCCCCCTTTCGACCTGGATGGTTTCTATGGTTTGATTTTCCTCCCTTCTGTCGTTTCCAACAACGCACCAGTTCACTCACTTTCTGTAAAGGTCAAGAAATTATTATATACACCATGATGTTGCGATCCATTGCTGCCTTTTTGGCCTTGTCTTCGGCTACTGCCTTTGCCCCCAATGCCGCCTTCACTCCTCGCACGACCACCAGCAGTGCACTTAATATGGTTGCCATTGATACCTCTGATATTAAGAATGGATTGACTGTTGAATTAGATGGTGAACCATACAAAGTTTTGAATTTCAGTATTATGAAGCAAGCCCGTGGTGCTGCCAAAACTACAATCAAATTTAAGAATTTGATGCGTGGTAATACCATTGAAAACACATACCGAAGTGGTGAAAAGTTTGAAACTGCCATGATTGAAAAACAAACTGCTGTATACACTTACACAGACGAAAACAACAATTACTACTTTATGGATTCTCAAACGTTTGAAGAAGTTGCTGTCAATGCCAAAGTCATGGAAGACTTAGAAGGATGGGTTGATGAAGGAATGGAAGTTACCTTGGTCAACTTTAAGGATCAAGTTATTGAATGTGTGTTGCCCAACAACCACGTTTACACTATTGCGGAGACTGAACCCAATGTCAAGGGTAACACTGCACAGGGATACACAAAACCTGCTACACTTTCTAGTGGTGCTGTTGTGAATGTTCCTGGATATTTGGAAAGTGGCGAGGCCATCAATGTTGATACCGGCAAGAAGGAATTCACTGGACGTGCCTAAGAACTAAAAACGAGAAACGTATTGTTATTTTTTGAAACTACAACCCCTGCGTACAGAAATACGTACAAGGATTCATTTCAAAACATTGTAGCATTAGCACATTCTAAATCTATATAGCAAAGGAATTCTGCTTGTCCCAAGAACTTTATTTTTGTAAATTATTTTACGAAGCGATAAATTAGAGGTTTTTAAAGTGCTGGCATCGAGCTGAAAGATGCCCACAAAAATTGACGAGCAAGAGGCTATCAAAGGAAAAGATTTATATTCAATCTGGTGAACCCTTTCCTATCTGATAGCCATCATTTTTGTATTTCTATTTCATTTTTGTTTTTACTGAACTCTTCTTGAGACTCTCTGATCATGTTGTTAATGCCAGTGCCTTCGGCCTTGGCAGCATATTTGGTCCAAACAGTACCTGTTCGACCCACTCGACTCAAGTACGTACTTCATGCTTTCCTTAGCGGTAGTAGATAAGCTGAGAGTTTGAGATAATGACGATAGAGAGTGCTTTTTTGTGATATATTGTACTTCTGTTCTGAACCAATTTGGCTGTTTGCACGACTTCCTGATGATGCACTTCCTCGCCCAAGCGCGAGGAGTGCGAGGGCCTCGCTCTGGGGAAGCCCATCCGTTCATCACGCGCGGTGCGGAGATAGGCGAAATCTTTCAGATTCCAAAATCAAACGCCAGATAAGCGTAAGGGAATCTACCATCCCATCGAATCTGACGACTTCGACAAGAACCTTTTTTTGGGTGTGTTGTGCGCCTCTTGGAAATACTGAGAACATACCTTATCAGGTACCATACTATCAAAAGCACTTCTTCACGCCTTCGTGACTCATTACGTCGTCATTTTCATTGTCTACCTCGAAAGACAGCGAGAACTTTCCCCGCTTCTCCCCCATTTGTTTTTTTTGCAAGCGAAGGATACTTTGTCTAAAAGGTGATAATTTGATTTGTGGGGTGCGAAGCTGCACTTAAAAAAAATAAATATGACGACAAGTCACCTCATGTTGCGATCCATGTCGATGGCAACAAGACGTACAGCTGTAGGTTATCATAATCAGTCCTTACCTTGGCATTGTCATTTGTCATCATCATCTTCTTTTTCAACAACGACTGCATTTTCTCGTGGATTATCTTCCATCACAAATAACGATGACGAAAGAGGTTCCGCTAACATTATTACCAATCGACAACACATTCGTGCATTGCCACATATTTCTTTGGATACGAAGCGCTTCTTCGGCATGACACACACAACGAGCCGTTCAAGTAGTATTTCCACTAATTCACATTCGGAGAAAGAGCAACAAGACCATCTCATTGATGATGATCAAAATCACCCTGACCATTTGAGTAAAACACAACAATTTAAAGAACGATATGAAGAGGGTAAGGTGAAGGCACAAGAAAGTTATCAAAAAGGAAAAATAAAAGCCAAGGCAGGTGCTAAAGTTGCCAAGAAGGGTGCAAAAACTGCTGCTGAGATGTTTAAACAATATGGTCCCGTTGCTGTGGGAACATACTTTACTGTATACGTTACCACACTTGGAAGTTTGTTTGCCGGTGTTGATTCTGGTTTAATAGATCCAGTCACTATTTTAAACATAGGTCATTCGGTTGGTGAAGCAACTGGTAGTACGGAAGAGGTTGCTACACAAAAATCGACAGTCGATATGGTTGTTCAATTGTTAGAAGGGTATACCTTTACATCTTCATGGGCACCTATTGTTGAACGGAATCCGCATTTTGCAAATTTAGCAGTTGCATGGGTTGCTACCAAAATCACAGAACCTATACGATTAGTTGTAACTATGGCAATTACTCCTCGAGTTGCACGGTATTTCGGACGTGTCCCTGTTGATGATGAAGAGGAGGAGACCGTAGAAGCGAACCTTCACGATGATGTCAATGAAAAGGCGAAGGATCATACGACTTTTTCTGCCAACCAGGAAAAGAAAAATGAGTAAATAAAAAGCATAACATAGACTGTAACTAGAAAGCCCATTGATTTTGTACACACATCTACAAGAATGGAAAAAGATTTTTTTGTCGTCCCCCCTTGCGTACCAAACACACTCATAGATAAACTTTCTTTTTATGGCACTACTTCCCTCTTGTTTGATTTCTCAGCAGTACCATATGATTTGTGGTACATTCTAAAAAAAAGTGCTATACATAGAACAAGATTTCTACTGAAATACAACTCTTTTCTCCCCAATGTTGTTCTTGTGCCCAACTCCTTTAACAATAACATACTTTTGAATTCTTTCCGCAAAACTACCCAAACATAAGTTCCGAGATCCCAAGGACGAAAAATGCACATTCGACGAGCTGCTCCAAAAGAACCGATACAAACTCAGAGCTTATGGACATGACATTGACTCTCCCCCGAATGTCCCGCTTGACAATAATACGGACGATGATGATGCAGTAAAAGCTGATGATAAGCTGTCTCCGGAAATGGCAGAAGATCGAAAATTGCCGGCGAACACTACTGATCCGGACATTTCCATTTTGGAGTTTAAACAACTTCAGGAACAATATGATGCCATGCAACATCAGATATTCGATATGAATCAGTTAATCAAGGATCAACAGCATGTACAAACCAAGTCTAAGACCCAAGTCGAAATGTTGGAGCAGAATTTGCAACAGGAAATTTATGACCTTAGAGCAAGTAATGATCTGCAACGCGAGAAGATTACGGAACTGGAACTTCAACTTAGTATGATACAACATGAGGATAAAATTATCTTGGATGCGATCAACCAACACAAACAGGACACACAAGACTTTAAAAAGGATGTGGCTGATACAGTGAAAGGTAAAACCATTGTCATGGAACGCCTTGAACGATCGTGTAAGGAAGATATAGCTCAAATCAGGAAGACCATCGACCAGGACATTAACCATATCCAAGACATTCTCAGCCAATTCAAAGCGAACTATGAACCTACCAAAATTAGCGAGATTATGAAAAAGGTGAATGCCTTGTATGACCAATTTGGACCGTTATCCACACAGTTGTTTAACACATGGATTGAGGCACAGAGTCAGGCGGCCATAAACCACATCGACTCTAGAAAGGTGTTGTTTGGTAAAGACATGGCTGCGGCCAAGGAACACCTAGAACGTAGCCTTCAAACAATGAAGGCGGATATGGATAAATCATCTGAAGTCTACATTGACGAAATCCAGGACCATATGGAGGACTTCCGCCATTTGGTGGCATCTGCCCGCAAGAAATACACGTTACCGCTGGCACCACCAGGATCTTCCATCCCGGTTGGTTCTTCTCATTCAGCGGCACCACCACCAGCGGCATCGGTACAATCCCCGGCACCCACTCCATTTGCACAAGCACCACCAGCAGCATCGGTACAATCTCCGGCACCGGAGTCTCACAAAATGAGGCTCTCTCTAGAGATCCTAAAGAAGAAAAACACATTTTTTTTGATGTCCAGACAAGTTCAATAAGTTATCTCTTTTAGCTCACATCATGGTAAGGGTATGGGCAATTTTGTCTCTAAAAAGATAATGCAGTTAGTGAATAGGTTTTGGATGATTCATAAATGTTGATTTCCTCGAAACATCATTGTCGTGTGGTCATCCATTTCTTTTTCATCTTGTGTGAGTGTTTTTCTGCCCGACGAAAGAATAACGCATAGATAACGTTCGGTAGCATTATTATTTTTACATACTGTAATTCCAATGACGATGGAAGGACTTGAAGTTTGTCTTCTTTGGTTGGCATCATATGTGGTAAATTTTTAGGATTCGAACAAAAAACAAGCCGTCCATCAATATCAATATCTTGTTGTTGTTGTTGTTTGGCACATATATCATCCATATCTGCATACTTGGCACCCACTATTCTTGGACCCGCCTCAAAGTCATGGTGTCCTGATCTTTTGCTTCTGTGATACCATGAACCATCCACGAATATAATTTTAGGTGGTGGATCATCATCATCATCATCATCATCATCATCATCATCATCATCATCATCATCACTAGAGCTACTAGTAGAATGAGACGACAACACTCCAATATGGTAAGCCTCCAAACAATCTTCTACGGATACTAATGTTTTACCATCCATGACGGGATAATGATTTCTCATCATAATTGCCATTGTGTCATGATGATTTCTTTTTCTTGCTCCTCCACCACCATGGTGACGATTTAAAAATTTTGTTTGGCACCCATATGCAGCATTCTTGTGACAAGTACTACTACGGCTGATGCTACTAAAAGGAGCAAAGGCAAAAGCTTTGAAACTTGTGCTACTGCGATTGGCACTACTTAGCAACAAAGACCCAGCCGAAAGGATCAGACAACGGTGGTGAACAGGGAACATTTTCATTGTTCCTTGTTGGTTGCAAATCCCATTTGCAGATTTGACACGATCTTGGAACCGATTATGCTTTGAAAAATTTCTGTACGACGGAAAGACAATAGTTTCATTGTAAAACTATCCAATGTACTGAATACTCCCTAGATACCTTACTGTAGGTATTAAGACGATTTTTGCCATACAACATCTAAAAAGCAAACAGCACGCTGTAGCTGGTATGACAGTACGATTTTAGATTGCATGCCTTTTTGCTTGTGCAATTTGACACAAGTTTCCAACAAATTAAGACGTCATTCATACTTTCTAAAACATTATTTTTGTTACGTAATTGCTACCAGGTAAGGCTCAAGTCCATCATTGACGTACAACACGTTTTAGAACATGACCCGTTTCGATCATTTTAGGTAGTGGTATCTCATAAACCTTACCTACACTAATAACATATTCAAAGTTTTTTCCAAAACTAGATGATTCCATCAAATCGTCATGATCCACATGATAAGCTGGACCTGTGAATCGTTCTGGATGATCATTTGCTTTTATCTTCGCTTCAATATAGACAATACCAGCACCAGAATCAACATCAACATATTTTGCAATAAGATCACAATAGGTGGGTCTCATTGATTTTTCGAGTGCACCAAAAGAATCTTTATCATAAATCGCATGAAATTTATTGAATAATTCTTTCCTTTCAATAAAAATATCACCTTGATACAATGTAGCACGACCACTTTCGTGTGTCCAAATAATCGTACCAGTGCTGTCACCAGCATCATTGTCATGACTTTGTTCTTGTTTTTCCCATGTACCATCAAATTGTGACTTCATGGCTTCTATAGCAGCTGGAACAAGATCCAATGCTGTAACATCATGTCCTTGATCCCATGCATATTTTACAAATGGATCATCACCCGCCAATGGACAAAAAATACGCAAACCAGGAGACGACAACAATGATGATGACGACGACGACGACGACGATGCTGATGACAGCGTAACACTTGGAGTAGGACTACTACTACGTGAACTGGTAGCACCACCTTTATTATTGATGTTATAATAATATGTTTCAATATGATTGAGTGCGTTTGATTTAGCTTTGATAACATCAACTTTCCATTGCGGTGGCCGATTTCGATTTAAAATGTCATCCCATGCATCATTCCAATCAAAACCCATATTGACATTTGTTTTAGAAGAAGAACGAGTTTCAAAATATTTGTCGAGAAATTCAAAAGGAATAATTAAACAATGTTAGGAGGAATTACAGCATTACGAGGATTTTATTTCGAATATTTGTATTTGAATCTTCATAATGCACCATCTTTGAGAAAAAGATACAAGATATGAAAAAGATACAAGATATGAAAAAGATACAAGATATGAAAAAGATACAAGATACCAGATACGAAAGACATAGTTCAACCTGTTTTGACTACGGTTCAGGCCTACAGGATATCATGCATAAAACAACGATATCACTGTCAGAAGCTAAGTAGATTCTGAAGAGTTGAATAACGGGTTGAGACTAGAAACGCAATAAACCGTCGGGAATGTGTTCATCCAAAGGTTTTTAGTTTACGTATATTAAGAAGTCTGAGCTTACTGATTCAAATCATTACTTGTATGATTTGAATCAGGTGTCATGCTTTATATTGATGACACCTATTGTGAGGTTCCTAAGAACACACGTCTGTCTTGGTTCTGACGATGTTCTTGTTCTGGTAACTACATCTCTAATGATGATGTAGTTCAACATCTCCCCACAATAATGCATTTTAACGGAGATAAAATGTAGAGATAAAGATATGTATAAGCAAAGAGAAAATATGTGATGTTTCGTTTTATTTCTCTCGGTTCCGAAGAGCGGTGATTTCCATGTGTCGTTTGGTTAGAAAACGATGACCCATCATGTGTTTGGCATGTTCGAGAGCTTGGGGTCCTGGGAGAATCTTGGTGAAATGATCCGCTCGGTTTAGCTTCGTGCTGACTGAATTCATGGATAAAATATTTAATTCGACAAGTTTCTGAAGGCCTGAAGTTTGGAAGGTTAAATGTCGTATATTGCGATGGACCTTTCCAGAATGAGCAACAGTTCTGGTGGCTCGATTGTCCTCACCTATGGTTATGGGGGCCCGACGATTGACAAACATGTAGGCATCTTTAGTTTCAAAAGGAATCGATAATCCACCATCGTTTGGAATAGGAGATTTCGTGGGAGATAGGTTAGACGATTGTGGTGTGCTCGAAAGAAGAGATGTCGCGTTGTTCCTATATTGTATGGTGACAGGACGATGTGGCGGTATACCTGCATCGGTGAGTAGTGCATGGATCCATGCTGTTGCCTTTCCATGGGTGAAGCCTTCGAGTATTTCGGCTTCAGTAGAATTATGAGCCATAGTGTTTTGTTTGCTGGATCGATATAAAACAACAGTACCATTGATAGAAATTTCCCCGCCACCAAAGCTAGATTTATCAAATGTATCAGGCCCAAACATGGCATCCACATGTCCATCTATGTTTGGTGATTTGAGAAGGTGACTATCAGTCACGATGACCCCTGGTGTAGTTTTTCCCATGTGGGTTGTATTGTTGTGACTTAAATCAATTGAAGCTATAGTAGCCATCAGAGATGAATGGTTGTCGATGTTAGATAACGGATGATATGGTCGACCTTCGTTATCTAAGGTACATGTCGAGCATGCAAAATGTTCACCAACACTATCCGCTGGTTTGCCTATGGAGTGAGTGATGTTCGGAGGTCGAAGAAGTTCACTCCATATGGCGTTGACGCTATGTTGGATGTGTGTTGGTTTAGGCATACACTTGTATACCAAGGGTGAATCAAGGTTATCTCGTAGATATAGAACCATATCTTTCAATACTTGAAAATGTAATTCTGAAGTGTTGGTCTGATATTGTGCAAGACGGACGTTGCCGGTAAGAAGGTCAACACGCGTCCACAATGATAAATGCATCATTGCACAAAGAATGGATCGAAACTTAAAACCAAATTTCTTTTCTGTAGCAATAGTTTGGTCTTTGGTCAGAGGCGTGCTCGAAGCTAATTGTGCCTCAAAAGCATTCCCAGCTGGCATGGCGGTACGTCTGCGTGTGCTTTTTGGGTGTTTGCCCCAGTCTGGGCCAAGGACCTTGGTCACAACTTCAATGGACAAGTGGCGTTGATCCATGGAGATACAGTCATCGCTTTGGATAAGGCGGATTCCAAAGAAAAAGGTAGCTAACCCTTTAGCATGAATCTCTGACCAATGTTGACGGAGAATATCGGCTACGAAATGATACGTTTCTTCATTGGAGCATAAAAGCATATCATCAGTTGAGCGTCCCATAAGGACAAGTGACCCATTATGGCATCCGCTGTAAAAGCACGTATCGGCTCGATTACTGATGAATTTCATTTCTTCGGTGATTACTGCAGAAATAAGTTCACCGAATACACGACTGGCATCGACTCTTCCTTGAACGTGTGTGAACATCTCCATGGCAAGTTGATGTACCGGTACTGTCTTCAGCGTTTCCGAATGTTTATCCCATATAATAGGATATATTGAAGCAAACCATTCAAGATATTCGGGGAAACATCGAAGGTATTGTGGACGATCTTCATAGTCTTTTGGAGGGGTACCTTGGAATGCATTAGAGACATCAATGTGATAGAGTCGGACGCCTGTCCAGTGAAAGTGTGCTGCTAAAGCTACTAGGATGCAAAGAGAGGATGAAAGCAAGGTGGGAGCATATGATTCGGAAAAATCCACACCTTCCACCTGTTGTGAGCCATTAGTGCATACTCGTGTTTTTCTATCTTTGATCCGATTATATTCATCAAGTTTATGGGCCAAAGCAATTACCGCGTCAATAATTCTGGAATTGGATGGTGGGATTACCGGCATACCAAAAGTACCATAGCTTCGGCACTTATCCAAGAATTTAAAGAGTGAGTCCTTCCAAGCAGGTTTGAAGTTCCCCTTCATAGCCTCTCTCCAATTGCGTGGGCAATGTAAGGCATGATCTTTATATCCCATAATTGAAGTAACGAACCCCATGAAAGCGGGAAGGGTAAGATCTTCTGGGGCCATAATGGACCAGACCGCACGAGTGATGCCATGCTCGAGTCCTGTAAATTCGAGATAATCGGGAGTATCATGTTTAGGATCAAGAGTTCCAAAAAGTAAAGTAATCCCGGTTAGGCCCTGGGAGAGACTTAGTTGTTGGCGCACCACAGTTTGAATCTCATCATACGTCCTAGTTTTAATACCATTGATTTCCAAGATATAGGAGCCAATCAGAGAGTGTGGGACGTATTGTGCTGCTACCGATTGGGGTTGGAAGGTCATGAGTCTACAGCATCCTACTTCTGGATTGTAGACATAAATGAGTCCAAGACTAGTTATATTAGAGATGTCAGGTATAAGGACTTGGGTGAGGTTTTCATGAGTCCAATGTTCATGGGTGATTTCAAGATTATGAATACTGTCCAGGAGTTCTTTAGAATAATTGGTTGGTGTATCAAACCCATGTAAATATCGCGCTGCAGGGCTTCGGTTGTCAGGCGTGAGTGCTACCTGAAGTTCGTCGATGACACAATGATGTGTGTATCGGACCCTATCACGACGATCGAGACTAACGTGGACCCTCCCAGTGCCCTGTAGACCTTGAAAAATATGCATCTCGCCAATGTCCGAGGAGCCAGCACTTTTGTGCTTCCGGTGATGAGTGGTGTATAAATGAGACCCATAAATCCTGATAGGCCCAACTTGAGGGGTGATAGCATAAAATGCTTGGCTGGTGGACAATTTGCCATAGGATGGTCGAGGGCGGATACTGAGAAGGTGGCATGCATAAAGGATAGCAAAGCACCATTCTTCAATAGATCGACCACCCATGTACAATAGGCATTTCATGGTGGATTTAAGTGGGCTGAAGAATGTCTCTATTTTTCCGTTGGCAGCAGAGTTGTAACCTCCGGTAGGTTCCAAGCGACAATGAATGACAGCTAGGGCTTTGATAATCGCCGTGCATCCCCACAAAGCACTATCCCCATCAACACGCATGACATTGCAGGCACACAGATTGACTTTACGAACCCATATAATAAACCATAAGAGAAGGCTGAGCGGAGCCTTGCGCGACTGCCGGAGAAACACCCATCGGTGAGATGTTTTGGCTTCAGCTATCCCGAGGAAGCAAGTGAATCCACGCTTTGAAACAGTGCTGACAAAGGAGAAATCGACATGAAAGAGGAGTCCTTTGGTGGTAATGGATTGATCCTTGCGTGGATTTGTTTTGACTGCTTTGGCTTTATATGTGAGACAAATGGGACAATTATGTGGTTCTTTGGGAATGGAGAATGGGGGAACATCCTTGAAACCATTGGGTTCATTCCATAGTTTAAGGGCATCATCTGGGATGCAGCCACCACGGAGATGCATGATATGATACATAGGTGCATCACGTAAGGATGATAACAAGTCAACAGAATGGACCTGACCATGTAAAGTAGTAGGGTAAGGTTTTAGAATCAGTTTCATAGCCACATAATCAGTCATGTTATGTGTATGTAATGGGAATGAGAATGAACGGCCATCAGATAATCGCTTAAGATGTAACTGGTTGCCGGCTTGGCGGAATAAGATTTCACCTTCATATCCTAGGTCCTGGAGCACATGCATGCTAAGTGTGCGGCGTTGGAAAGATGGAACACACATCACATTAGGGATGACTTGGGAAAACGTATCGCCATCAGGAGAATCCAGTTCAAGGTGCCAGGTGCCAAGTGCAGTAACGGAATGGCTGTCGTTCTTTCCTGCTGTACCACAGGTTCCGGAAACAGGCAATGGATTGAGAAGTGTCGTGAGACGATGGTCAACGCAGACAGTCGCACCGGTATCAACATGGAACCAGAGGTGGTCCACGGGTGGTGCAACCAGAGGTTCGTCCATAGAGGCGGTGATAGGAACCTGAGTTTCAGTGGGAGAGAGAATCTCTTGGAGGTCTGAAGGGACATCAGGACCGGAAAGGGTCGAGACCGGGAGATCATTGACTCTGGGGGTATCAATGTTGGATATGACAGGATATAATGGCAAGTCAGGTAGGGGATAATGATCAATGGAAGACACTCCCTGGATCTTTGCAACTTCGTCTTGCATCATGATCCCTGAATATGCGGACTCGAGAGCCAGTGTTTCATCACGAACATCCTTGATTTCTTCATCCAATTTATGTAGGGCTTTGGCCTCTCGAATATCCAGTTTCTGTTGGAGTTTAGGAGATATTTCAAGTTTCTTGGTAGGTGGTGGGGGAGAGAGGCCGTGATCAACAGCCGCGATAGTGCCACCAGGTGGAGACTTCCATGGGCCATCATTGCATGATTTGAGATTCCTGAAAGCATCACAACGTTGCTGCCTAATGTCCGGTAAATGCTGATCAATCCACCAGCAAGATGTCACTTTATGCGAGTTGCCGCAGATACAACATGCATTGGGCGGATGCTTCCTGCCGCCGCATGGACTGTAGGGACAAGGGATGGATTCTTCCTTGCGTCGAAGATGGACGCGGCCGCGAGGGATACTGCCTACAACACCATCAGGGACATCATCATAGAAGTCAGCGATGCCCTTGGAGACATCATCAGTAGAAATGGTAACACATCCAAGAAAGACTGACTGATCACCAGTGGACGATGGCGGAGTCCCTGGGACAATTGAAGAAACATGTGAACCTTTAGGTAATGTCGGAGTAATTGTAGTTGGCCGCAGCATAGTGATCCTATCCACGATGACATTGATACCGAGTTCTGGGGGGACAGGAGTAAGTCGATGCGCATGTCCACTATGACATCAGAAAAGGATATCTGTTCAGTCTTGACATGAAACTGAGAGATTTAAGTACCACAATTTATGTTGGTTTTATGGACC
>WKLE02000615.1:30010-41533 GCA_014885115.2 Asterionellopsis glacialis
AAGCTTTTGAGGAGGATAATCCATGTTGGGGATCCTTGGAAAGGAATGATTTAGAATATTTGTTATCAATATTGCATAAAGAACAATCAATTCTATTTGAGAACGAACAGTATATTGCATTTGACAAACCACCAGATTTACGTATGGATGGTGCGTTTCGTTCTACGGTTCATAAGTTGACAACATTCTGGTATCCGTCACCAAATCTTTTGGAACGGCTTTCCGACGAAAGCGAGAAGAATTATACTCAACAACCGAAACAGCAACGCCTTATCAAGGCTGTGGAACTATTACACAAACATAATTATTTGATGGACAATGCCTTACGCCCTATTCACCAACTTGACTATGCTACTAGTGGGGTGCTTCTAATTGGTAGAACGAAAAAGGCAGCAGCTGTAGCTAGTGATGCATTTGCAAAACGACAAGCAAAAAAGGTATATCTTGCGATTGTTCATGGCCATCTGAATATAAATGATACCCATAATGAATGGTCAATTTTGGATGAATCGGCAGTGAAATGCATCATGGATTTAGAAGAACAATCGTATAAAAAATCAAAAGCACCCAAAACGCTGAGATTAGGTGGACATAATACTATGGTAGGGTTTTTACCTATCAATGCAGCCTATGTCAAATGGCAAAGTTTTATGAAAAAGAAGCAAAAGACGAAACTTGAACAGGTCGACAGGAAAAATAAAGATGGTGGCGAAGCAAAACGTCCACGAAGAGAAGAGTCTTCTCGTCGTAAGCAGGGGAAAAGTGTCACTGTATTAGAACCTCATGAATTCGAAGAACTTGTTGAAACATATGTTGCACAACAATTATCTGAAAAAGATCAAGAATTTTTATTGACAGCTAAATGGTCGCATGTACAATCGTCAGAAGAATGGAAAGCAATATTTGAAGCACTGGCAAATCAATACAATCTTAGATTGAAAGAAAAAAACCAGGACAGCAAAATTTCGTTGAACAATAATAACAAAGACGATATCGCACAAAACAATAGTACAGTCAATACCAACATTACACAGCTTCCACAATTCTTTCGAATCAAGCAAGAAGTAGAACGTTTTCAGCAAAATGACGAGGACCAGGATGCATTTTATATCTTTGCAGCATGTGCGCAGGTAAAGGGTGAATTCCGTATGAGGATTCAGCAACCAGATAATTCGTGTGCTGCAAAAGAGGAAACTGCATCTACTACCACTTCTGGTACTAACTTGGACTTTAAGCCCGCATTGACGCGATGTGTTGTTTTGAAACGAGGGTATCTTGATGGTCATCCTGTGACCAAAGTGCGATTAGAGCCTAGGACGGGACGTCGACATCAATTGCGTCTCCATATGGTTGTGGCTGGTCATCCTATTGTGGGAGATAAAACATACGAATTCAAAGATCAAAACCCACTTAATATATCACCCCGAATGTGTTTACATGCGCATAGTCTAACACTGAAACTGCACAACCCAAAACATACAAACACAGATGGTAGTTTTGCTTCTTCTTCTTATCCCGGAGAAGCAAAGAATGACGGGAATCATCAGCAACGGCACAGCAATAAGACAAATACTACAATAGTGCATTCATTTGTAGCTCCAGACCCTTTTATAGAAGCAGAATGTGATGTTTCCAATGATAATAACTCACTCATAGGAAGTGACAAGGAAGGGAAGAAAATGCAGTTTGTCATCCCAATCCCTGGCAAAGCTACAGTGACTACAAAACTTTCATGACTGGAACAGTAATCCCTTCTAATGATTTTTTTTGCAATTCCTTTAAGGATTATGACGAGGGATGATTGCCCGGAATTTACTGCACTGCAAAAAATATTGCTTAGTAAGCTCTTGTTGATGTGCACTAAAGCTTGATGCAGTTTGCTGCAGCTAGAGATCGTCCAACCCATCTTACGAGATGGTCCTCTTCAATCAAACCACGATGCGAAATATCTACATTCTTGTAAGTTGTAATACTCTTTGATTCACATGGTGAGATATGTCTATTTCTAGTAGATTGAAGTAAATTTCAATAAAGTAAGGAAATAATTAAGCAAGCTATATAATAATGTATAAAAATGTATCAGTACTTCTCTGTACCCCGGTCTAGATAATTTCCTATTTCTAGCTTTTCGGCACATTTAATTTCGTAGGAGAAGACAATTATGATGCTGTCGTTTCTCCTGCATCAGATATCCCATCAGGGTAAGCTTCTGTGCTTTTTCACCTTCCAAAAGCTATTTTTCATCTTTTTATTTGTTGACAGTTTTTCGTCATCCCCCGTATTTTTGTCAAAACTGTCGACAATTGGAAGGAAAGGAACTACTTCAATGTTTGTAACGGCAGAAGCATTTCTACAAACGCGATCACTAGACGTAAGTGCAATCATTTCACTGCCTTCCTCAAAGTCCTTACCAAAGGTACGGGTTGTTGGGAGAGGAGAAGAAGGGACACAGACCTGTTCATCTACATCTGTCTGTTGAAGAAGAGGAATTACGTCCCTACTGTCAACTTCACGTCCGACTGTGTCCAAAAAGGTATAAGGGGTTGGACGGAAACTAGATACAGTTGCAGTGAGATTTTTTTTAATGCTTTTTTGTTTTTTCGGCGAACACTTCTTGGCTCTGACCTCACCCTTTGTTTCGTCATAACTAGCATCATCATTCAAAATCATTTCAACAACATCAGCACGAGGCTGAGGAGGGGGGAGATATCCTTTGTTTGCGTTATCTTCATTTGGAGATCGTGGAGAATAATCCCCATCAAATTCCATTAAGCCTTCCGACATGGCAACAACAAGCTCTGGAATCCCTTCGCAACCATCTGATAAAATTTGATATTGACTTTCGCCAACACGCCCCCTAATGCTATTGTTGATAGTTTCGATCCACCCCCCACAATTCGATTTGTCCACGGCCCTAAAACTGTTCCTAATATCACTCCCAGAATTAGTATTCGAAAGATCTTGCTGTTGTTGATACTGATGCTGACGTTGCTTGTTAAAGCAACTATGATTTCGGGTGATAAAAAATCGTTTCTTATTCTTCTTTTTCGAAGCAGAAGAAGATCTTGTCACTTCATGGCTTATGCGAATTTGAATTCGAGATTGCTCCTGCTGCTGCGACAATAACTGTTGCTGGCGTAGATGCCGTTGTTTCCTTCTTTGTTGAAAGTTTAACTTATGACGGTCAAACCAAGATGTCACACAATGCGCTTCTTCTTCATGTTCTATAAGATTTTGTATCCCCTCACCTTCTTTCTGCGAAGTATCATCTGGGTTAATAGATTTGATAATGTTTGGAGTGCGCCCATTATCATCCAAAGAATTATTCGTTTTCCCTGACGAGTACTGGATTTCTTCTGGAGGAGAAATCACCAGGATATCATCTGTAGAACCATCAAAGTTTAGTGTAATAGTGTCATCAAAACTAAATTGCAGTGTTGGAGATGTACTATCATCCCCATCAATAGTACATGTGCCTTTTGCGGCATTAGCAGTGACAAGTGTAGATATCGAAGAGGATGATCTTTCAGCAGCAAAAGCAGCGGGTTGGAGTTGGAGACATACAAGCTTGTTATTGCTTTCACCAGTGTTGTCGTTTGCTTGGGGTGCAAAGAAATCATTACCATCACACGTCACGCAAGCGTCAGTATCATCCAACGCAACAAATGCATGAGCGAACGATTCGATGAAATCTGGAATTTCGGCACATCCATTCACCATCACATCCTCTACGGCAGTTTCGCATTCCATATAAAAATCGTCTGCTAGATTCAAAAAATCATCATCATCATCATCATCAAGCAAGTTGTGCATCTTTTGGTTTTTCCATCTTGCCTTATTTGTCTTCTTGATGAATTTCTTCATCTTTGCAGAATTTGGTTCCGTATGAAATTGAACTTTTAGATTTTTCAATTGATTCCTTGATGACCCACGATTACTTTTCATCGCCGAACGACTGCGACTCGGAGAAATCTTTGGTACAATTAAAATTTTTGACTGCACAGAGCAATCATAATCTTCGTCCTCTGGGTTTGCGTTATCCTTGGTCGTATAGCTTTCGTTGTTCTTCTTTTGTGGATGAAGATCAGTATTTGTTTCGGTAGAAGATTCCCGTCGGAGAAACGACGCAAATCGTACCATGTTGAATCCCCTCAAGCTTTTCGCGCGTTTTCTTGTGTTTTTTAAACCTTGTGTTTAAACAAGTGTGTGTTGGTGGACATAGTTACAAAATCTAATCTTGAGTGTGTCTGTTTGTGAGTTCTTTATCCCGGATCCCTCCTATGATAGACACGGATAAAATAGATATATAATGAAACGAATCTATGGGTTCTATCAAAAAATAATATGACGCCATATATAAATATATCCCTATTTTTATGTGAAAAAGATGGACTTTGTGACGATGCACTTTCTTTTCCGGATAGTTCTTATAGAAATTTGGAAATTTCCATCCGAACTAACGGGACTTACTTAGGTGAATATCCCTGGTTGAGACACGTCCAGCTTGTCTTGGCGCCATTTTAGGATGAGTTTCCCTCCAAAACATGCGCACATTCACGCATGATAACGGTTCTCCTCAAATCCGTTGAAAAGGAGTTACATTCGATTTTCAATGAAAATGCTTTTTTCTTTATTTTCAATATCATATTCATCAATGTTGAATATGAATAAATCTATTTTTCTAAACTCATTGGATTTCCAATTTTTCAAGGCGCCTGCCAATTTAAACAAGAAATCTTAGTATTTGATGAAAATAAATATAAAAATTATTTGGTATATAAATATATACAAAAACTTTGATGTCATTACCAATGATCGCCAAAAAAAATTATGAATCAACGGCCCAAATGTGGTGCGGACTCGATATTACTAAACGGAGTTCGTAAGCGCGTTGACAACCGCAGAGGGATCATAAGCATTTATTCTTGGTTATTCTTGCAAAGGATCAATAACTAAACCGCAGCCATATATCCGTAACAACCGTGGTAATCTGGTCTTCATTCTTGCATCCACCTCTCCTTTATTGCATCTCCTGTTTCATTGACGGATTACAATCAAAGACGACACCTCATTGGAGAAGAAAAGCACACTAATCTTCACAACTCTACATTTGAAATCTACCGCAAAAAATCATGAGCTCGAAGCATCGTTTGACTCGTTCCTTCCGCACTCTCTCCGCGTTGGTGTATGTATTGGACATCTGTTGTGCTATTGCATGGGCATGGACACCTCAATGGGGACCTGACCCAACATACCTTCATGTTTTGATTGGTTTAATTACGTCTATATTAAGTATGACAATGCTCTTCGTAGCCGTGGAAGCTCCTGGTCCCATTATTCTTCGTATTGAACAATCCAAGGTTACCGAAGGACTCTTTACATTCCGCGGACGGTACATGGTTGACTTGTTGATTGCACTCTTTCTCTTTGCCATGGGACCATGGGGTATCTTGATGGGTGTTATCACACTTGCACTCATCTTTGGGATTCGTTTCATTGGAGTCAAACAACCAGAATCATTCAATGAAATCTTCCGTCAATCAGAAATTGAATCGACATCTGGCCCATCTTACAATTTGGATGAATCCTTTGGACAAGCTTAAATTTTAAAAAACCAAGTAAGCAAGCAACAACACTGCACAAATGCGAGGTGTCTTCTTGGATGGAATTTTTTTATTTTGTTTTCAAGCAAAATATGAAACTATTGGAATGGATTGATTGATTGATTAATGTGGAGAGGATATGATGACTTCATACTGTTCTATATTACATGGCTTATTGTCTTTTTATATTAATACTACGGGGATTGATTGGTATTTATCTGTTTCTAGTCTCGTTCGTGTTTCCTTTTTTTGTCGTGTGTAGTGTACTTCTCTCTAGAAGTATTGTGGCTATGTCTATTATAAAATTAGAGATTGAAATGGAACCCGGGTTGTTTAACACCAAAACCTTTCTTCTAGTGTACAACTTCTCTACTAAAGTGCATTATGCGATTGTGGCACCCTTCTGTGATCAATACTTTATTTAAATTGACGTTGGCATGTCATGATTTTTTCAAATTTGCCAAGGGCGTTCCACTTACAGATATCGCAGGACCTCACAAGGTCTTCATTTTTTCTTTTTCTTTGCAATATTTCCATCTCGAGCCATTTGTAACTTTAATCTGTTAGTGTGGTCAGTTCCTTCCAAGACACAAATAATGAGTGTTTGAAGGGGCGGGAGCCTTGATTTGAGGAGTACGAGTACACATATATATTAGCCTAGACATCTCTGAATTATGCGAACATGAAATACAAGAGAGTTCAGGTCCCTACCTGAGTGTTCTCATCTAATGTGTGTGTTTGACTTGTGCTCCTTGGAATTATAATTCCGACAGGTACTGTAGTTGGCACTCTTCACTAAGATCAAAATAGTTCGTAACTTGGTATTGATCAAAAATTTTCGGAACTTGGTACAAGAAAATGTATCTTTTTTCAATATTTTCAAAAATTGAAAGTGTACAAAGTAGAAGTAGATTTATTACAATGCAATCAATTAAAGTGTGGCATTCTCTAATAGCAAATGGCGATATGACTGTATCCCAAAAGAGTATTTTTATGCATATTAAGATTAAAATTCTCCCATCATCCCTCTTCGTTGTGACAAAGTTTGGAGCGGAAACATCGTCCTCGACAACATATTTCATGATCAAAGTTCAATAACTAATACTTCATAAAGTTTATTTTAATTGTTCTATAAGGGAGGAACATGCCATACTATATTGGTTTCAACTAAATGTATTTCTACTAGTGAGCTGCTACACGCCGTTTCTTGGTAACAACTTCTGAAGTGCCACTAGTATTCGTGCCGTCCATCATACCATCATCATGTTCCTGTTCAGATTCTTCGTCGGATGATTCCTTATCCCAATCTTTTAGTTTTGAATCCATCATATAATTATCTTGAAGTGCATTCCATTTAGGTTTTTCGTTCGTAGATGAAGATGATGTTGCAGCCGAACCTGGAGTAGTAGTATTGGAAGAAGCAGTATCTTTCCTCTTTGTAGTAGCATTATTGGTTGCAGATGTTTTCACCATGTCTAAAAATCCATGTTTGGTCATGCGTTGTTGTTTTTCATGTTTGTCTTTTTGCTGTTGCGCTGTTACTGCTGGTGGTGCATCTGTTTTTTTCTGATGTTGTGTGATTGCATTAAATAATGCTACAACACCTCTTGTTGCTACGCGTCGGTGCATACGTTCTTGATCCAATTCACGTGCTACAGAAGATGTGCCACCCTGTGAAGAATCTATCAAGGCAGATGATGTTGTTGCTACTGATAAAGGGATGTGTAAAGCTGTCAAATTACGTTCACGATTCGCCTTGCGTTTTTGACGTTGCTCCTGCATTTGTTTCTTTTCTTCGCGTTGCATACGTTGAAGCGGAGTGATTGTTTTACTCAAGACGACCGATGATGAATTATTATCACTCCTTTTTTCTGGTGCAACTTGTTTTGATGATTTCGTATGACTTGCGGTTGTGGAAGCAGTACCGATACCTAAAATCCGTGCCATGGCATTTGCCATACCTGACGAAGCATGTTCTACTTCATCTTGTTCTTCCTTATCTTTTGTGTTTGACATATTAGCATATTCATCCACAGAAGAATCATCATCGTCGTCGTCGTCGTCTAAATCTGGTGCTGCATTTTTTCTTTTGTTTGTTTGAGAAGCTGTAGATTCTTCTTTCTTTTCTTTAGAGGATTTTTCATGGGAGACTTTATTTTGTGGAGATTTTTTCACTTCTTTCTTTTTGAATTCATCTTCATAATCCTCTTCATCATCACTTGATTCAATTTCATGCTTTACCTCTTCCTCTACATCATCATTACTATTATCTTCTTCCTCACTCGAACCTGCAAATCGATCTAAATCAACAACTTTTTCTTGTGTGAAAGCTTGTGGATTTTTCTTTTTACCTTTTCGTCCCATTATTATTTTTGATTCGAGTTAATTATTTCTATGAAACGTATTGTAAAAAGGTCGAATGAACAGTCAATACTAAAAATAGAGAAATAATTGATATTGATTCTTAAGATTCAATGTACTTGCTAATGTCTATAATGCACTTGCAAGGTGGGGATGCTGTATTCACGGTCACAAGAGAAGCCTCTTGATGTCGACTTGTTTTGTTCTTTGTTTTGTAATGTTTGTTTTTTCGTTCGAAAGAAGGACTGCGTTTGGGTAAAAAAGGAAAAAAATATGAGTGGACCCCCAAGCGGTCTGGCTGTCTGTTACGAATAACTAGATACAGTATTCATCGACGACTACTAGGACTAGAGTTCGACTCGATCTAAGAGAGAGGTTCTAACTGTACTGTCTGTCTGTAGTTCTAAAACATCGTGACTGATCCGTGCAAAAATAATGACTCCCTAACATGAAAGCTTGGATTATCATATACTTTTAGAGAGATTAAACTTCATTCAACCTAATATACATCAAAACCATAAGAACACATCTCTTTCTAGGAGTCTTGCAAAGATGGTACCTTTATCAAGTACAGTGGAGGGAGGCCACCATCCTTATGAAGAATATTTCCTACTAAGAGGTATTGCTCATACAGAAAGTACTCGTCCTACCCAGGACCTAGTCCTAGAGGTCCTGTCTCTTTAGGAGTACAAATAGCTATCTGCAGACTAGTTTTTTCAAGAAGGTGGTGTATTTTATGGGAGATTGGTGCTCATTCTACTTTCAAGAAGAGATTGAAGATGCCTAAATTTCAAGAAAGAGTTTGATAGGTACCAGGGAATCCTTGTTTCCTACACCAGGCAATATTCATATAAGATAATATAATTGTATCTGGTACAGCAGTATCTCATATAAAACTTCAGATACCAAAAGAATGCCCAAAAAATCACCACATCTGAAATTAGGAATTATTCAAGAAGACATTCTACAGAAACAAGTGTGTTCAGTTTATGACTCCATTACTATATATTTTTATTGTAATATTGCACTCTCTAAAATTATTGTATTTTTTACATACACTTCCACTACAACCAGTTTGTTACTCATGAAATTTAATCAATCTGACATGGTGCAACAACATTGAAATAAGTATATTGCACAGTTTATACAACAATTATTTTATTGATAGGTGGGGGATGAAAGACGATTTTTTAAAACTTCAAGGAGAAAGACATCATCAGAAGAATATAAAATACACGAAAATACATTCTTTCTGCAATAATGACAGCATTCCCAAGAAAAAAATACACTGGTGGCAGATGTCAGCAGATAGATAACAACTGTAGGATCCAGACATACCAGCATTCTTTTTAGATTATATTATATTCATGTTATTTCTGCAAAAAGTGACTCAAGTAGGTTTTTCCCGTTTGGGTGTCACCCTATCTTTCTAGATACCCATCCCCCAATTTGGGGTATGTATGCAGTAAAAAATTTATGCCCAGTTGTTTGCAGGGTCAAAAAACAACCAAGTTATGTACCTAGCAAGTCAACATGCTGTAAATGAATAAAATGACTGCACAGTGCACTTGCACAGCACTGATGCTAGCAAGAAGGAACCACCCAAAAACAGGGTAGGACCAAAGATTGCACTGGGTAAGGAAGGCAGTGCTGGGTGGTGGTGCCCTTACTGCAAGCTCATGAAAGATGACTGGCAGGCAGCAGAACACAAGTGTGGTGAAATGTGGACTATAAATAAATTGACAGATAGTGGTTGTCTGACTGCAAGAGAAAGAATGGGTGTAAAAAACCCTCCCATTTTTACATCTATACCCCTTGCCAATTATATATGCCCAATTCTTCACATTGCTATTGACAAGGGGAACAATGTATTAGAGAACCTTATTGATGAAATGTAGGTAGCCTCTGAGGGATATACAGAAGGGTACATAGTGGTCAAGAAGGAGTTGATGTGAGCAAACGAAGATGTAAGATCAAGCAAGACTGAAATGTTACAGTCTCTAATGTATAATCAAGGTTACATAAAAGAACTTTGCCAACAGAAGAAGAGGACATGTACCAATAATATTGAACAACAGCAGATACTCACTAGTGAATTAGACAACCTGATGGAACAGCTAGCAATACCCCAGAGTGACACTGCAAAAAAAAACAGAGGGAGTTGATGGCAGCAAAGAAGATGCTCACTGCAGAGGAGAAAAAGGATGTGAGAGCAAAAGTTGATGGCATTCTTTATAAGCATAGAATACATAGGAGTGGGGCATTTGGGGGTGCCATAGATGGTAATGACTGCAGGAGGTGGATAGAAAAAGCAGCTGAAATCGTGGATAAACTGACAAAATACATTTTAGAAGAAGCAAATGATTCCAGAGTTGAAGGGATAACAGATAAAAGGATCAGAAATACAGCTAATGCACACATCTATTATCTACGGGCATTAGATGGGTTCATTAGCAACATTTTAACCAAGAGATATCACTTAACAGATGCAATTACAGAAAGATACTTTGGTATCTCTATTTCTCCCAAATCACATATAATAGAGGATCACAGAATCACACAACAAAGATGTTCAAAAGGTACTGTTGATCTTGAAGAGAGTTTTAGAGAAAGGAATCATCAAGTTAAAACAAGAAATGATGTCAGATATGCAAGTGTACAGGATTTTGACTTGAAAGAACGACTTAAAACAAAGAATGAGGCTCAAAATAATCATCCTGAGGTATAGGATAAGATGAATGAATTGCAAGTTAAGAAGAAAAGAAATAGGTGAAAGGGTACATAGTTCCAAGCAATGGTACAAAATTTCACTTAGCAACTGTGAAATGACATAAACAAAAGAAAGCAAGATTACAAGTGTTGCAATTTGTAATTCCAGATACACCATTGATTAGTCTTCAAGATGAACATAAGTGTTTATTTTTAAATACTAAAACTAACAATATTAATAATAATGTTTAAATTAACCCACCAAAAACCCGCTATATGCACCATCTTGTTGTAATGCTGCTTTCAAATTATCAATTTTGTATCTGAAGTACCAATGAACAGTATTTAAACTAGACTTAAACTACTAATGCCATCCATGTTGATCTTTTCCAATGAAATGACATGATGATTGTTGATTGATTTGTTAAGGATTGCTAGAAATAAGGCAGGGGTCTACTCATGAGGAATAGTAACCACCAAATGAGTTGCCTTGCACATTTGTTGTACTGGTTGTTCTTTCAAACCTTCTCCTACTCTATCATTCTTTGTTATCGATTCATTGTTGAGTAAATGTAAATGCTTAAATCAGCAAAGCCAGGCAAATCATATCACTTTATAAGATGTCTGGTTGCAATCTTGTTTGTTTGGAACATGGGATGGGCACCAATAGATCCATCAATAATCTTGCGTATGTTGGAGGAGCTGGTCTTTTGCATGTCAAATACGTCTACAGGTTTTCTTAATGTTAAAACTGCCCTGTGCCTTGTTGGTCTTGAATCTTTCTCCATGCAAATTTTGGAGGACATCACATTACTTTCTGAGGGTCTTGTTGTGCTGTCAACTAAGTTTG
>WKLE02000620.1:0-11791 GCA_014885115.2 Asterionellopsis glacialis
GGGATAACATACTCAGCTCCGTAGCATGGGCTATACACAGTACTTACCATACCATGTTAGAAGCCACGCCAGGTCAGCTAGTATTTGGACGTGACATGTTGTTACCTATTGCCTTCAGAGCCAATTGGGCGCATATCAAAAATAAGAAACAGATGCTAATTAATAAAAACAACCAATGTGAGAACCGTAACCGGCAACACCACGTGTATCACGTAGGTGACCTCGTTACCTTAGAGAAGCCAGGAATAGTACCTAAGATGGACCGTCGATGCACAGGTCCTCATGAAGTGCTTCTGGTTTTTACGAATGGTACTGTACGCATCTGTAGAGACGTAATTGAAGAGACAGTAAATATCAGTCGTGTAACGCCGTACTACGAACGTGCGCAGCACAGCTCGGGAAGCAAATGAAGTACACTCCCTGTAGGACACTCTTGAGGATGGATGAATGATGCATGGGCAAGCAGACGGACTCACGAATTTACCATTTACTAATATTTCCTGAATTCTTACTACTTACTAGATTGCCGGATATTCTCCGGATTAAACTAAGCTCATAATTTTCATCACCAAATAAAAGTCTTCTTTTCTTTTGTGTGTTGATTGTCTGATTGTTGTGTTGTGCCGTGGTCGACATAGGTGGCATAGGGCAGTTAGGATGATGATGAAGTTGAAAAAAACTGGACAATTATTATACAGAATATGAACACTGTGCTCAGTTGGGCCTTGCTTTCCCAGATCCTTTAACATATAACATTGATTATTGTCCCTGGAATGATAGAAGACATAGCTTAATAAAGGGAAATATTGGGGCAAAGTACGTTAGTGGTCAATTTTTGAATACTGAAGAAATATTTGAATTGGGCTGCAAAGCAGCATACTTCCCTCTTTGTAAAGGCAGGCATTGGTTTGGTATCTACTGTTGGAAGTAAGGGACCAATGTAAATTTTGATATTATTGATTAAGGAGGAAAATGCTTTGCAGATAATGATTATACAACACGCTTAATCCATCATATATTAAAAATGAAAATGGGAGATGCAGCTGATGACGTTCATTTCAAGGAACTATCACAAAATGTTTGTGGCTAAAGAGATGGCTCAAGTTGTGGGGTTCATCAATGCTGTTTCATGGAAGACATTGTTTTATCTAAATCTGACTGAAGATATGGAAGACTACAGACTAGTCATTGGAAGAAGAATCCTGAATTTTGAGGGAAACCAAACTTTAGAGATAACCCAAGTTGATACACAAGAGAGTGACTATTTTATAAGATCATCAAGAGGAAAACTACCTACTATACTTTCTACTCCTACAGTAGAAGAACCTAACACTGATGACAAGGCAGAGGAACAGACAGCAGATGTAAGAAAGGAATACAATGATACATTAGGTGATGGTATTGAATTAGATGAAAGTCAAAAATAACAAAGAAGATTGAAGAAAGAACAAGAAGAAATGAAGAATATGACTGACTTTTCCACAGATGAACAAGCTCCAGAACAATCATAAGAAGAATAAGATGATGATGATAAAAAAATGTCTTGAATAGCACATTTAAATAAGTATGCACCAACCAGAATTGTAAATAAAGTCAAGGAACTATTGAATACAGAGGAAAGAATTGTAATCCCCCTATTAAAGCACCAGCAAGATTAACAGCTCAAGAATTAGAAAAAAAGGATAAGGAATTAACTTTATTGGAACTTTATCCAATTGTTGCACAAAGATATTTTGATGCTCAATGGGAAGCTTACAGAAATGACCATTCAAGATATCATGAGGAGAGAAAGCCAGAGTTTAGAAATCTAGATCAGTTCAAGGAAGCCTTTTAAAAAAAATGCTCCACAGACTTGGACGTCGAAAACAGAAACATAAGTGAACTACAAAGAGATAGGCAAAAATTCTTGGATATGCTGAAAGCTGAAACAAAATTTCAATGTGGTGAACAAATAGTTATCCTCAAGTATATCCCTAAAAAACAAATTCTGAGAGAAAACAATACAAGATGTACAAACATAGCAGGGAGCATTACAAGATGGACAAGAACATCTACTGAATACAGAGTGGGTAGAATGCTTAGTATTGAAGAGTATACAAAATCACATTATGGCCAGACCCCATAAGTTCATCCGTGTTCCAACAGGGTCCAATAGAAACATTGTTGGACCTCAGGAACCATTCCCAGGCAGATGGTTTCCTCCTCCAAGACCCAAAGTCAAGTATCAACAGGGAAAATTAAAAAAATGTGTGTATGATAGCTTGGCTAGCTGTTTGCATTACCATGGACTTGACAAACTTGCACAATTTGTCCATGAAGATGGATTAAGATAATCCTATTCTGTTGATAACATTAAGGCTTTGCAAAGTACCATAGAAACATATTTTGGAAAAAAATGTTACGTGAAAAAAATTACAGGTAGTATTGACCTATTAAACCTATCCCCTGAGTTAGGAATGTATCCCATCATTGTGGTATTGCAAGGTCATGATGCCATCAGTATATTGGGTAATTGGATTTTTGATTCCAATCTGCCAGAAGCTCTTCCTCTTGCTAGGAATAGTTTAGATTGGTGTGATATGGGTAAATTCAAGAAAGTAGTGCAAGGCCTACAATTCATTTTATAAAGAATAAATTTGTTTTATATATGTTTTTATAGTCTTGGTACTAAAATTTTTCTGCCCAAGTTTTATGAGGATCAACTACAAATATCTGTCCAATGTCTTTTTTTTAGTAAATTCAACATTTTCATCAATAATATTTTCAATGCAATAAGCTGGATCTTTTATATCAACCACAGGTATTAAAGAATATATATAGTTTCCTTGGTTAGTCATCTCTAGTTTGCATGACAACACTAATACAGATAGGTCCACTGGGTATTCAGTTGCAAGTTGAACTCTACATGACAAATCATTGTCATCTTGTATAAACACAAATCCTAGAATCTTGGCAATCCTTGGGTAATGCATTCTGTGTGTTTTATAATAACGAAAATCATGCAAAGGTCTGATAGACAGGTAATATGGATGTGCTCTATACAATGTTTGTTGAATATAACATTCTGAACCCATTTGCAACTTTTTTTAGGTTTATTCTTCAATATTGTTTCACCTATATACTGAAGAATGGAGAAGGAAATAGTGTAAGGTGTACATTTCCCAAAATCTACATCAAAGTATGATTCACTTGTTTCAGTGTTTTTGGTTATTTGAATACTGCATTGAGTGCCAGCTAGCACACCCTCTTAGTGGTTCTTCTTGGGTTTCTCCTTCCAGTTGTCTAAATCAATAGTCAATTTAGCAAAATCAATTAGGTACTTTTCATAACATTTGCTTGCAGTTTGCACTGATGATGTGCTTGGACAGCGTTGAGTTAATCTAGCAGGATTTTTGACATTCTTTCTGTGCCCATTTTCAGGTCTAGCTGTATTTGAAGTACACTCCCTGTAGGACACTCTTGATGTGTGGGCAAGCAGATGGACTCACAAGAAATTACAATTCACTAAAATTTCCTGAATATTTACTTCTTACTAAATTGCCGGATTTCTCCAGCATAAACCTAGCTCTTTAAACTAGCTCATAATTTTCACCACCAAATAAAAGTCTTCTTTTCTTTTTTGTGTTGACTGTCTGACTGTTGTGTTGTGCCACCGTTGACACTAGCGGCATAGGGCATAGTAACGTTACTCTTTCTTTCAGAGGATTTAACTTTAAGACATGAAGACCTTCTACTCCTCCAAAGAGTTTCAGAAGAAAGCTCAGGAGTTGAGTTAACAGCAGACCCTGCTGAATACTCCTGCAATCCCCTTTGTGAAAATGAAGAAGGAGAGGTCAAAGTCAAAGGATGACGACAAAGATTCATACAAGACCATTGAGATCCAAATCGATCCCTCTGACAAAGGCTCAGATTCTGCAACCATTGAAAAGAGAGTTAAACAATTTGAGGATGGACCTGCTGAAGAGTAGATCCAATGGAGGATTGAGTTTGCTGAGATTGAGAGGGAATATCCCCTCACCAAAGCCTCATCCAAAACCTTCATGGCCCTCACCCTTTTGAAGGATAGAGCAAGGCAGCTGTTCCAAGCAGCAAATGCCAATCGCCAGAGCAAAAATGCAACCCTCAAGAAACCAGCCCAAAAAGATCCTGAACAGATCTTTGAACTGGTACTGAACGACATTGGTGAGAATTTTTTCTTGTCTAGGCATGCAGCAAGGCGCCAGAAGAACTACCTACACTATCACTTAACAATGACCAATGACTTCACGTTGCAAGAGTTCGTTGCAAGGCTTCGCCACTTGAATGAATATTTACCATATTTTCTGATGGATCACAATGGTAAAAAAATTCGAAAATTCAATGACAACAAACTCATGGACAGCTTGGATTGGGCGAAACCACTTAAGTGGCAATCCGCCCTACTTGCTAGCAACCTTGACCCTCACGATCTCTCGTGGGAGGATACCGTGGACTACTTTGAGAAGCTAGAGGTACACAATAACATAGATTGTGAACTCTCTAAGTCTAAAAACCTAAGGAAACCAAAATAATTGCAAGCATGAACAAGTGGAAAAGAATTCTGATTGCAATAACAACAGAAGCGATGACAAGCACTGGCACACTCCTAAATGGTGTGGCAACTGCCGTATGAACAACCATAACACCAACAAATGTACTGCAGACAAGTCAAAAAAGAAGGATTTGAGCAAATCCAAGACTTACACACAAGAACAGGTAAACGAGATGATTAGTTCGCTCAAAGTATTGAAAGATATTAAGAAAAAGAAATGTTAAGTCCAGAATGAATCAGATTTGTCCTCTGATAACAAACCCAGTTCATACTTTACTCAACATAGTAAAATTAAACGTAAAAATAGTAGTGAAGAATTTGACAATTACTTTACACCTACTTCCTATACTAAATCAAACCTTTCCCCAATGTAGAACAATCGTACATCATGCTGTGCAGTCAGCAAAAAGCAAAAAAACAGAAATCTATGCACCAAACTACTGAAGTAGTAGGCAAGATAATAAACCGAGATGGTGAGCTCATTCCTATACAGATCCTACTTGACACTGGTACAACAGCGACAATCATCCTTAAAGATTTTGTGGAACAGGGGAAGGCCAGTTCATACAAGAACCCTAAACCTACACAGTGTCATCCTTGAAGATTTCATGAAACAGGGGAAGGCTAGTACTTACAAAAACCCTAAACCTACACAGTGGAACACAATGGGTGGTAACTTTACCACTAAGCAGAAAGCGCATATAAAATTTGCACTCCCTGAGTTCATGGACAAAAAGGCAATAGTTTGGTCTTGTCACGTGGACAAACAAACAAACCAAACAGATGCACAGTACAACATGATCGTCGGAACCAATCTGATGCAGGCCATGGGCCTTGAAATCCACTTTAGCACACAAACTATCCACTGGGAAGGTTATGAATCACCCATGAAATACCCTGGAGAGGTCTCAGACCCAAAATGCACAGAAGCAGTTTACGACATGGCTGTCATCAAAGAAGTGGAACTTTGGCAATGATCCATTTTAGATGCTAATTATGACAAAGTCAATTTAGGCGAGGCAGCCACTCACTGGAAACACCTTACTTATAATGAGCAAAGAATAATGCTTAAGTGCCTACAAAAATACCCACAAGCCTTTAAGGGTGGGCTCGGCACACTTAAGATAAAACCAGTTAGACTAGAAATAGACCCTAACGCGGAACCATATCATGCCAGGCCATTCCAAGTACCACGTTCCTTAGAGGGGACTACTAAATGGGAAGTGAATATGCTAGAAGCAATAGGTGTTTTAGAAAAGAACCACGACAGTGAGTGGCCAGCTCCCACATTTGTCGTACCAAGAAAACGGGCAATGTATGTATTGTAACCAACTTTTGTCAACTCAACAAAGTAATTAAGAGGAAACCATTCCTGTTACCAAAAATAGCGGACCTACTACAAAAGCTAGATGGGTTTCAATACGCAACCGAAATTGATGTAAGTATGGGTTACTATCACTTTGAATTAGATGAGAAATCATAGGGTAAATACAGGTACAAACGCCTATCTATGTGTATTAAGAACAGCCCTGATATCTTCCAGAAAATTATGAATGATATACTAGGCGACTTAGACTTTGCACAGGCATACATAGACGATATTTTAATCATGTCAAGTGCCATGTTCAAAGACCACGTCAGCAAAGTTGATGCGGTACTCAGCCACCTATCAGAAGCTGGTTTTGTAGTAAGCGTTAACAAATCCCATTTTGCCATGGACCAGATTGAATATCTAGGCTAATGGCTAACTAGCGATGGTATCCAACCACAGCATAAGAAAGTTGAAGTGATATAAAGTTTAGAGCCTCCTAAGACTAAACGCCAATTAAGGAAATTCTTAGGCATGATTAACTACTATGGCGATATGTGGTGAAAACGAAGTCACATCCTAGCCCCACTCACGGCTATGGTATCAAACAGGGCCAAATTTGTATTGGATGACACTTGTCAAAAAGCCTTTGATAAAATAAAAGAAGTCATAAGTAGAGAAACGTTATTAGCTTTCCCAGACTTTGAGAAAGAATTCCATGTATGTACTGATGCAAGCAACTATCAATTAGGTCTGGTTATAATGCAAGATGATAAGCCCCTTGCATTCTACAGTAGAAAACTTAAAGATGCTCAGAAGAAATATGCTACTGGTGAAAAAGAACTACTGTCTATAGTAGAGACACTTAAGGAATTTAAAAACATACTATGGGGTCAAAAGCTAATAGTACACATGGACCATAAAAACATATTGTATGACAAAATGGCTAGCAAAGGAGTATGCAGATGGCATACAATGCTAGAAGAATTCGTCCATATTGCTGGTGAACAGAATGTCATTGCTGAAGCACTTTCACAATTAGATTCAAGATGGGCAGATGATGCATATGACAAATTTGATGAAGTTCCAGAACTTATCAATGTCATGGAATTGTATCCAATAACGCAACAGGAAATCAAAGAAAAAGCTTTTCTGATATTCCCTTCTTTAATTAAATTACACCAACAAAAAGATAGGGCACTTAGGAAACTAATGCACAACACCAAACCTGGTATGTTTATGACTATAGAAGTCAAAGGTGAACTGCTCATACACTCAGAAGGAAAAATATTTATATCAGAGAAACTTCAACAACACGTCATAGCTTGGTATCATGAATACCTAGCACATCCAAGAGAAACTTGTCCAGAAGCAACCATATGGCAACACTTCACTTGGCCTAGACTAAAAAAGCACATACAGAACTACTGTAAAACCTGCAAACAATGGCAAATGTGTAAAAAGCAATGTAAGAAATATGGACACTTACCCCCTACAGAGGCTGAAAGCTTACAATGGGAAGGAGTTCATATAGACCTAATCGGAAAATACACGATCAAGTCCAATTCAGGCACATGAACACTACAATGTCTTACCATGATAGATCCTGCCACAGGCTGATCTCAGAGCTCTATGATAATTCCTAGTATTGCGGCCTCTTAACACAATATCATCCTCTTTTCCAACATTATCTTCAGGCCTATTTATAAACCCAATTGGACGCCATGCATGTGATTGATTCCTAGTTGCTTGATTAAAAACTGTCAGTGACATCATTACAGGTTCTAATCTGCCTGATGAAAAAACAACAAGGTGAGTGCCATCAATATATAAAATTATTCTACAAAAAATATCTTTGTTGGTGGTACACAACTCTTTTTGACTATTCCAACAAACTTTGCCTTAGTGCATTTCTTCAAGTGTGTCTTCAACTTCATATTCAGGTTTGTACTTGGTAGGATCAGTCTCAGATATCACTAAGTTGTGTGCATTGTTTATTCTTGGATCATTTATCAAGGATTCAAACATTGCTTTAAAATCAAACACTACTACATCTTCTTTACCACCCTTTCTAACATGTAAGGGATTGTGCTTGGTTTACAATTTTCAGTTTTGAATGTTCTTTCCAATTTTTTAATAATAGTTTTCCTTTGCAAATTGTTTCCAGAAAAAGTAACTCCACAGGATATAGCATTCTCAACCCATGCAATTATTTTATCAAACAAGGCCAATGGAGCCTCAGCCTCTTGTAAGATGAACAACAGTTCTGTACTCATGATAGTTTCATGAGATAAAAAAACAGGATGTTCTTGATTATCAGATGTACCATCAAAGGCATCATCATCATTGTTGTTGTTGTTATTATTTAAATCCAGAATTCAACTGTTATTGTCAGTAAAGTGTGCATCCACATATTGGGTGGGATCTTTTTGATCATTTTGATAAGCCACAGGGTCTTGTGATTCATTAGCAGGTACCTTTGTACCATTTTGATATATGTAAGCTGAATGGGCACTAATTGGAGCAGTATCATTGCATAAGAAATCTCCACAAAAAGTGCTCTTGTCAATATGAGTTGTGAGAGCCCAGTTAGAGTTGAACAGCCTACCACAGGCTTCACAACTTAGGGTGGCTCTCTTTTGTGATCTCAAGAAAGAGAACTGGTGAGATTGAGATTGAGTCCTTTTGGACATGATATGATGTGACCTTTAGAGCTTTTGTTGTTAGTAGTTGGTTGCTACTGTTTGTTTGGGTCAAGTTGCAGGTTACCTCTAGGCCTACTGGTCAGTGTGTGATCAGCTTGAGTCTAAGCAATACACTGATTCTCATGTGATCAGAGACTTTTTTTGTCATGAACTGAAAAATAAGCCTGATGAGACCAAAATATGGGAATTAGAATGAAGGAAATAATACACAGACCAATGACCATAGTGACTAGTGAGCAAAAAAAAGGTGACCAGCCAGCCATTCTTTCAGTTAATGACATGAAAAATTCACTTTATTAGGTGGACAGACAGGCAGAATTATTGCTGTGAAGGACAGACTTAGGTCTGGACTGGTGGGATATGGTGTTCTGTTATGGACCATAAAATTCTAACCTATGACAACTGCCTAACCAATAGACACATACAGTGGCGCATGTTTGTAGAAGAATACACACCCAAGCTAAGATATATAAAAGGCAAACATAACATAGTTTCAGACATGCTCTCCCATCTAGATCTACTAGATACTAACAAGGAAGCTGTCCCCAAATGATATATCACTGACAAAGATTTGGCAGAAATGTACTGTCTAAATAAGACACAGCATAGCAATAGTGACAAGGGTTCCCCCCTCAGCTACCCTGACATCCTCAAGCATCAGCTTAAGGACTGTCAGCTCAAATGAGGTGCACTTAGCAAAAAGGTTTCTCTGAATGCCTATTTCATGGGGGCAAAAAATCGTATAGCCTTACATGCTATAAAAATAAAATATGTGTTCCATCAACTTTACTAAAACAAATGGTACAATGGTACTGCAGTAGGCAATCAACCATAGTACAGACATACCATGGCATGATGATGTCACAGACGAGGACAGCCAAGATGATGTGATAACATCATCAAGCGGACAGATGCAAACGTGCAGTGATGCACTGCGTACATGCAAACACTGACATCACAAACAAAGCGCATCAAAATCCACTCTGCAGCAGAAGCATGATGCTTCATGCTGGAACGCGATGACACGCTGGTCCGGCAGACTCTCATTGGCTGCCTTGGGGAGTTCAGTTCACATGGTAAAACCGAACTCCATCAGAACCGAACTCTAAGTAGATCAGTCGCGGGATCCCATACTGAAATTAGGTCAAGAAAAGAAATCAGTGGAGTTGGATATTTTTAGCAACTGGTTAAAATAGTTCATAATTGATTCACTCTAACAAGCTCAATCCATTTTCCTATCACTTTTCAATATTGTTGTTTATGTTGTGCTGGTAAGACCCAAAGCAAAGAGCCAATCCTGCAGTACTTATGGTGGCCCAAGTTACGTGAGCACATAACAACTTACTGCAAAACATGCCACATCTGCCAGCTGAACAAAAGTCAGTGTAAAAAGTATGAACAACTGCCTGAAAAAGATGCAGAAGCCAAACCATGGGACCACCTATGTGTCAATCTCATAGGACCCTATACTATCAAAAGAAAAGGTCATAAGGATCTCACCCTACACCACATTACTATGATCGACCCAGCAACAGGATGGTTTGAGATTGCCCCTTGGTCAGAAAGGAGCAGTATTGAAATGGCAAACATAGTAGAACAACAGTGGTTTGCACAATACCTGAAGCCTACACAAGTCACTTTTGACCAAGTCACAGAATTCATGAAGGACTTTCACAGTATGCTAGATGATGAATACCACATCAAGTGCAAACCAATCACTATCTGTAACCCACAAGCTAATGCTTTGGTGGACAGGATACATGAAGTAGTGGGGAATATGATACAAACCCATGAGGTAAAACATAGTACCAAAGACAACACTAGGGCCAGTGTATTAGCTAAAGTTGCATACGCTGTACGTTCCACTTATCATACTACTCTCCAAGCTATGCCTGGCCAACTAGTTTTTGGTAGAGATATGATATTTAAGGTTCAACACAAAGCAAACTGGGAACACATACATAGTAGGAAACAAGCTAGAATAGCTCGCAACAACCAGCATGAAAAAGCCACTGCATATGCCGTACATTCCACTTATCATACTACTCTCCAAGCTACACCTGGCCAGCTAGTTTTTGATAGAGATATGATATTTAATGTTCAACGTGAAGCAAACTAAGAACACATACATAGTAGAAAACAAGCTAGGATTACTAGTAACAATCAGCATGAAAATGCCAAAAGAATCAAACATGATTATAAGGTAGACAATAAGGTTGCACTTACCAACAACTGGTCTAACCCACATAAATATGAGCAACTCCATGATGGACTGTATATGGCACAACAAGTACATTGCAATGGTACTGTGACATTACAACATGGGCCAGTCGTCAACAGAATCAACATACATTGTGTGCTGCCATATCATGCAGCTGCTGCATAAGACAGTCCCCATACTAGGTCACTGGACATGGGGGCAAGTGCAGTAGGTGAGTTGTGCAACAGGTACAACTTGCATGTGATGACGTCAATCAACTGTAGTATGGATGTACTGTGATGCAATGATGTCACAGAAAAGACACGTACAGTGACGCATTGCGTACAAAGACATGCTGACATCACAGGCAAAGCATATGTGGTGACACTTCACAGCAGCATGACGTAAAGTGTGATGCATCACGTCAGAATGCAGTGATGCACCATCAATTGGTGGCAGTACAACTCCAGTCATGATACCAAACAGATGGTCTGGCGGGCGTTCATTGGCTGCCTCAAGGAGTTTGGTTCAAACAATAAATCAAACTCTAAGTAGATTGGCCATAGGATCCCATACAAAAATAGGTGTCAAAGACGAAACGGTGATTTGGCAAGTGTTTTTTAGAACCAGCTAAAATAGGTCATGATTGCTCTCACAAAATCTACTCCCTTTTCACCTCCCTTTTCAATATTGTTGTCAGCATATTGCAGTGCCAGCTAGTGATAAAGTTTTTGGCTTTGATCTTGATCAAGATTTATTTCAATTAAGTGAAGATCTGAATGTTCAGAATGATATTTCAGAAGAACATTCTGAGGAAATAGAAGCTACCAATGAAAAAAATGAAGACGTACAGTAGCAGAACAAATATCTGACAATATTTCTAATATGAATACTGCATTTGATGCCATTCTTGCTAGAACTATATCATCTTGAGCAACATCAATGCAAACTTTCTTCAAAATGTTTCAGGAGATCAACCATGGATACCATTTTCAGTGGATTCTATG